>PVIH01004407.1:0-133860 GCA_004025045.1 Sigmodon hispidus
CCCCCTCCCTCCTCCTCTCCCCCTCCTTCTCTCCCCCTCCCTCTTCTACCCTCCCTCCTTCTCTTCCCCCCTGCCTTCCTCTCCCTCTCTCTCTCTGGGTCTCTCTACATATCTCTGGTTGTAGACCAGGCTGGCCTGGAACTCATAGAGATCTCCCTGCTTCTACCTCTCAAGTGCTGCTATTAAAGATGTGTGCCAGCCACCAGGTCCAGCCTAGCCTTCTACTTTTTAATAGTAATACAAAGAATTACAAGAAAAAAGTGAAATGTCTACTTAGGCCTATGACCCTTTAAAACTAGCAGCAGAGTGGAAAGTGTCTAGTCCTCCTGCAGGAGAGCCAGTGCTCCACCCCAACACTGCAGAAAGAAAGCTTGTAAATGTGAACTGTCAGTTTCTTCCAGGTGGACTGAGATGGATAAGGCAGAAAGTGCCCATGTGCATCCTAGCAGCTGCCATGGATGGCATTTCTCATTGGAGAAATGGTTGGCTTTCTGAGCTGGGGACTAGGCATGACTCAAGTCCTCTACAAGTCAGACATTGTGATTTATAGATGTGAAGATCATGAAAATGGCACATCCTTTCCAGGAGTCCGTCAAGGTAGAAGGCCTGCCTGCAGTCATGAGGTAGCAATTGCACCCACTGTGTCCCAACGTTCTTTGATGGTGAAGGCAGGCATTTGCCATGGGACTGTAGGCATGAGCCATTGAGCATCCTTGCTCTCACCACCAGTGAGTAACCATCTGCTTCGTCACCAGGACTCATGTCATGGTGTAAGAACTCCCTGAAATAGCCAGTCTGACAGTTTGAAGTGTCTGGGGGTTAAAATGGTGGCATGGAGAGACAATGCTTAGTAATTAGTGAATTGTTCTTGAAATGCTTGTGTGTCTGCCCACAGTAGGTAAGGATGGGGCACAGAGCATGTTCTCAGAGCCAGGGTCACCAGCTTGCTGTGGGAAGTGCTGCAGACACCTGCTCAGCATGTGCAGGTGCCACACCCTTTTGGCAACAGATTTAAGCCTCCAAAATAGGAGCCAGCCATATGAATTCTTTGTTCTCTTCCTTTGCAGGTTGGGCTTTGGGAGTTATTGTTGTTGCTTTTTAAAAAGAATTACTTCTACTGAGTCTTCTTACTGTCTATTTAAGGCGTATTTTTTATTCTTGATTGTGTAGTCAGCTATGGATACAGCACTGTCTTTTTTTTTTTTTTTTTTCTGGAAATAGTGGGCTAATAAGCAAGCCTCCCAAGTGGGGCACCTCTCAGTCCCAGGTTAGGTAAAGAGGCAGGTTGCCCTGACTAAAGGCCATCATCTCATTTGTCTAGGCAGGGAGCCAACCTTTTATTAACGTGGCTTCTGGAGGTTTAAAGGCCATCTTCACTTCTTATCTGATAGCAACATAAATGTTTTTAGTTGTACATCTTTTTTTTCAGAATCTCTGTTCTGGGGCCCTTGGCTCAGGCCAAAGCATGGCACCTTCTCCAGTACCCGTGAGGTTTGTGGGGAGCCCTGCCACATCCTAGGCACCCTGCGCCCCAACCCATAGTGGACTGCTTTTCTCAACTCCTAAAGCTTAGTTAGACAGCTGCTGAGAGGCAGGAGAAAGGGAGGAGACTAAAGGAAGCCGTGGCATCTGGGGCTCCTGAGTGGTATTTTTTCCTCAAAGCAGAGAGGAGACTAAAGCCCTCTGTCCCTGTCCCTTTTGTCATCAAAGCCTCATCTTTAGCTGTGTTTCCACTAATGGTAGAATGATCCTGCTTTCTGGAAGCAGGGCACTCCCAGACCAAGGGAGCACGTGCCTCTGGCTCCTCCTTCCCCTCAGAAAGCCACTGAGCAGACAGAGACCCAGGGCTGAACAGCCCTCCTGAGCAGCCTGCAGCCTGCTCTAGGCAGGGTGCTGCTCAGCTTGCTTGCTCTTGGGCTCTAAGAGCCTCTTGGCCTGAGGTGGTCTTCACTGAGGACTGAGGGCAGCTGATTCTCCTGTCACGGATACTGCAGGACAGGAGCCTTCTTGAGACTAGGAGGTGCTTTGCAGCCCTGGCCTGAAAAGGCAAACAGACACAGCAGAAGATTTTCCATATCAAGAACACGTACTGTCTTAGCACCAGCCCCGCTGACCCGTCTGCTTCTTCTAATTTAGCCCATTGCTTCCCTCACCTGCCATTTCACATAGAGCTGCCTATGTTGCCTGTGCGTGCCATGTAGTTTTTTTTGCTCTGTGTACATTTTGGTTTTGTTTGGGGGTTTCTTTTGATGATTTACTTTGTTCTGGTGTTCTGTTTCTTTTGCCTGGCTGTGTGGGGGCCTGCCTGACCCCGCTGCTTGCCGCCTCTGCATTCATAGATCCCCGTTGGGCAGCCCTCTGTCATGGACGACATTGAGGTGTGGCTCAGGACAGACCTGGTGAGACTTGACTTCTACATTTTGTGTGGGGGTTGTGGCGAGGCACATGTTCTGAGGACAGGCCTTGGGGCTTGTGGCAGGGGCTCCACCTCCACCGTGATGGGCTGGAGGGGGAAGGACAGCTCAGCAAACTTCACCTTTTTTTCCAACATATGGACTCTGTGTTGCTGGCTCTGGGCACAGCCTCCCAGCCACACAGCCCCTTGCAGATGTCTGTGGAAACTAGAGAGCCCATCTCTCCCCGCTCCCGACACGCACTAAGCCCTCCCTCCCCATTTCTCTCAAATGCCAAAGGTGTGTGTTTGAGGAGTTTTTCTGCTTGTTTGTTTCTGTTTTGTTTTGCTTTTTGTTTTGAGGGAGGGAGATGTTTTTGTGTTTTGGTTTTGTTTCTTTTCTCTTTCTTTTTTTGCCCCGTGTTGGGGATTGAACTCATGGCATTGTGCATGCTAGTGGGCAGTGCTGCATTCCAACAGCTTCATTTCTTTTTCCTTTTTTCTTTTTTTTTTTCACAAATGAGTTAGATGCTTGTTATTAAATTCACCATCATCCCCATTCTCAGTGTCTTCTAGTGTTTGTTTAAAAGAGATCCTGCCCCAGAAGAATGTTTGTCCATTCTGACTGAGAAGGTCAAGTCCCTCTCCTTACAGAGCACTCCATTCACAGCCAGTGGGTGTAGGAGGGATTCAGTGTTTCCTGTGGCACTTCTCCCATGAAAGAGGCCAGCTGCTATAGTCAGGGGCTAACGCTGCCTCTTTCCAGGAGGCCAGGCCTTCCAAAGGTACAGCCCCAAGAGGCAGCCACCTGAGTAGCTGGGAAGGTTGAAAGATCACCCCTGTGATCTTTCCAGGGGCACCTAGAAGGAAATATGTCCCTCCCAAGGGCAGGAACAGAAAGTCTCCAACCCTGTCCCACTGTAGGCATGGCATGGTGTCACATCCCTGTAATCCAGCATGTGGGAAGTGGAGGCCAGCCGGGCTACAGGAGACCCCAAAGAGACAAGATCCAGAAAGAATCTGTTAGCAAGGCTTTCACAAAGCAGTGATAGATCAGGAGAAGCCCCCGTAGATAGCTCAGCCCTGCTGGTGACTTCTCACCCATCACGGGTTCTTTCTCAGTGAGGCCTGTGTGTAAGTTCCTTTCTAGTCAAGTGTGATTCACTGAAACGATTAACAGTGCACAGCACCTCCGTGACCCTGGTAGGCAGCAAGAATGGGAGCTTAGGTCCAGGGAAGGCAATTATAGCTCAGTCCTAGGAGGCTGTGGGATTTGTGTCAGTGGTGACAGCATCCACTGCCAAAGAACCTACTGAAGATCAGGCTGAGGCAGTCTAGGCCCCAAGCAACTTGTAGCTGTTGGTGTGGATGGCATCTTTCCAGAATCCCTATGTTGGCAGCACTGATGTGCCTCAGCTTCATGTGACAATGGCATTTCGCCTCAAAGACTGGTATTGATGGTGGGGTTCTCCCCTCTGGCCCAGAAAGGGACCAGCCTGTACCAATTTTGAATTTTTCTTTTTTGTCCTTTTAGGAGATCAACACCTAGAATCTTTTTGTTTTGCTTTTTTTTTTTTAAGCTTTTATATATATCGCACACTTTCTGTCTCTCTAATTGGAAGAAGAGAGTCTGGAAACAGAAAAAGTAGAACTTTACTTGGGTAACCATGGGGAGTCAGAGGTGGTGGGATGGGCAACACAAAGGATGAGCCCTAATGCCATTCTCTGCTCCTTCCACAGAAGGGTGATGACCTGGAAGAAGGTGTCACGAGTGAAGGTAGGCCTGGCCGGCCAGTGGCCTTACAGCCCTTCTGCTCGCTCACTCCTGACTCGCAGGGCTGCACAGGGACTGGGTGCATACCCTGAAGCCTCTGCGGCTGGGTCTGCATGGTGCTGGGCCTGAGCCCTAGCCTTCATGGGACCTCTTGCTGATTCAGACAGGGCCATTCCTCTCACTCCAATCAGGGCAAAAAAGATTTAGAAGAGCATGTGAAGATCATTAAGAGAATGAATGGAGGGCGCAGGCTACTATTCTAGGTTCTGCCTAGGTCCTAATTCCCCCACAGACACAGATCCCACAGTGCACAGAGCGTGCAGAGTCTCTTGGGCATCTGGGCCTTCATTGATGGTCAGGTTCCATGGGCCTAATTTTCCAATGAGGCTCCTGCCCTCTTCCCATCTGACATTACCTCCTCTCCATCTTGCCTCCTCCACCTCATCCCATGCTGCCCCTTCCCTGGATTCTTCCAGACCCTGTGCCAAAGGCCAGCCCAGGGACCTGCCATCTGTGCTGAGTGGCTATAGAGCCTGTTCCTGTGGGGTAAGCAGGTGCTGGCCCACTCTCAGCCCAGCCTTGTGCTGATAATGGGGTAGAGGTGGAGATAGAGCTGTGAGCTTTTGGAGAGGCAAGTGCTCTGTATCCACAGTTTTTTCCACTGCCTTCCTTTGCAGAGACTGGGGGCAGTCAGACTCTTTCTTTATCATGGGGCCCACAGCAGTCTATAGAGTCATCACCACGATCATGTCCAAGTCCACTTCTAGCTCTGCCTGTGGAGAGTCAGGAATAGTGACTCCCTCAGGCCTGTCTCCAGCCCAGGACAGCCCAGAATAACCCTGGATCTAGCTGGTTGCTCTCCCACCTGCACCCCTCCCACTTCCCATCCCCTCCCCCCTTGCGTCCATGTACCTCCTGCCAGAGGACAGCCAGGCCAATGTGGTATTGGCTAGAGCTAGAGACCAGGGTGTGGGACTCCAGCTAGGTGACCTCACCAAGCCTGTCTTGTCCATCAATTTGGTTTGTATTGCAGAGTTCGATAAGTTTCTGGAAGAGCGAGCCAAGGCGGCAGAAACAGTTCCAGACCTGCCCTCACCCCCAACAGAGGCCCCTGCACCAGCCTCAAATGCTTCCAACCGGAAGAAGCCAGAGCGCTCTGAGGATGCACTCTTTGCCCTGTGATTTGTCCTGTGGTTTGCCTCCCTATGGCAGGTCACTGCTGACTCTCTTAGTGGACACTGGGCACTGGCCAGTCCCCAGCCCCACAGCCTACACACCTGTATCTTCATAGAAATGCCACTGTTTGCTCCCAGGCCTCCTTGGTCAGGGCCTGCCTTGCCACCTTTTTTCTGGGTGTCAGCAGCACTGCAAAGGGCCTGCCCTCCCTCACCCCAAGAGCTCTCTTGGCCTTGGGTCTCCCCAGGAAGAAACAGTGGTCCAGCCTCAGGCAGGGTAGCCCCTTGACACTTGAGCTCCAGAACTGACACTCCCACCACCTTTTCCTGCTTCCGCCTAGCTCCATGGCTTCCTTAGGTGGGACACTCTGCTCCCCTAGACCCCCTTCTTCTGTCATGGAATCTGGGAAAGCAGGGCTCAAGTATTTGTAACCACAGACTTAGTCTTTCTTTTTGGACTATGTGGCACTGGTGTGTCTGTACTTGAGTGGGCTCTGTGGGCTACTACCTTAAAGATCCCTCATGTCCCTGACCCTTTCTCCATCAGTCAGCTGCCTGACCGGGGACCAAGACAGGGACCTATGGCCCTTGGTGTGAGAACAGCCAAGGGCAGTACATGCTCTGTGGATGGTAGACAGCTTATTTCATGAACGCTGTACACTCTCACATCAGCCCTGATGTCTAAAGCAACATGACTTTAATGTATCCCATGACTAGGCTTTGCCCTCAGCAACCTCCACACAGCTGCCACCGGGCCCGGCAGTAGATAGCTGTGTGTTGAGCCTGGAGTTTCCAGATGACCAGGAGCCACATTAGGCTGGAGCCATGCTCCACTCTTCTCCCCTCCCTGTCGTGGTGGCCTCAGCCTTCATAGCTGTGCCCACTTGACCCACCACCACTTCACATGTCCCCAGCCAGCAGTTTCAGTCTGGAACCTGACAGCCTGGATCTGAGCAAAGGAGAGTCGGTGATACCTGCCCCTACCCTTGTCTTGGCTGGTCTGTTTCCTGGCTCTGAGTGAATGACCCAGTGCTCTCTTAATCCTGGTCTATCTGCTGTTGCCTAGAAACAGGGAAATGCTATTGCAGCTGTATTATTATATACTGTGCAGGTCACCACACATTTCTCACCCAGTGTGTGGTCAGGTCAGCCTTTCCCCGTGTTAGGGTGACCTAGTGCTACCTGTGGCCACCTGAGCGCCAGCCCCAGCAGGGACAGGAGGCTGGGATCCACTTGCAATGGGATCAGTGTGCAGGTTCAGGGAAGCTCTTAGGATGTGACCACAGCCCTGGCTCAGAATAGAAACTGCCTATCCCGGGATCCCACACCCAACCCAGCACCTCTCTTCAAGTTCTAGCTAGGGCTCATCTGGAAGGACCTTTGAAGGATGTCACACTGACCTGCTAACTGCCCAGTCCTCTCTGAGGACCTGCCATACCTCCACACTCCACTAATCGTCCATGACCAAGCAGAGCTTCTCTCTCAGTGTTTTCAAGGGCAGAGCCCTCTAAGGCTGGCCTGGCTGTAAGGCCTCCGAAGGCTTGTCACACCAGAAGAGGCTGGGCAGTCCAATGAACCTGGAAGCTTGACCTTTGACACAGTCTTAAAGGCTTGTCTGTGAGGATCAGCTGTACACAGTCTAAAGAGCTGGGCTGATGGACACTAGGCTCAGGCCAGCATCTCTGAATTGAGAGGCTGGCCCAGGCTTGTGGATGATGTAGAAAGGAAGATGACCCTCCATCAGGGAGAGGAACTGATGTGAGGGCCTACCTTGGGGATTCCCAACAAAGCTGTTTCTAGTACCAATGTCCAGAGCTGCCCCCGTCCCCCTGACTGCAGCTGCTGGGTGTGGCTCAGAGCGGCCCAACAGCCCTGGGAGCACTCAAGGACTCCCACAGGCTGTCAAGAGGCCACCTTCCTGGCTGGGAGCAGTCCAGCTGGTGGTTTGGTTTATATTCTGCATAGCTTGTCTAGAGGTAGTCTGCCTTATCTGTGGGCTGAAGTGACATGTGCCTGAGGCCTTTATGAGAAGCAAGATTGAGCCTGGAGGGTCCTGAAGGGGGTTCAACTCTGTGGACTGTCCTGTCCTGAGGCCTCTGGTTCCCCACCATCTGTGGGCAAAGTCCTTAGATGCTGGGCCCTCTCAAGCCAGCAGCCTCTACAAATGTTAGAAATCACGGATAGAGTGTGTACTTAATTATACTAAATTATTGCCGGGACTCATAAGCATTAATTACACCTGATTATAGGTTAAAATATTTATTTTGTCAAAATATTTTCTTGAGGATGTGTTTAACCTTTTCTGTTCATTGTCTGCTGAAATGTGAAGACTGCTTTTCCTACCTTTTTTGGCCATTAGGCAGCAGTGAAGGAAAGTTACCAGGTGTATTTTGACCCTGTGAGCTTGCCGTAGAGTGACCCCTGCCTAGGTACCAGGCTGGCACTGGGCTGAGACTGACCAACTCATTTATTTGTACATGGGACATGGGGTTGCAGAGCCAAAAGGGCTTTTTGGTAGCTGTGGCCAGAGTTAGCTTCCATTTTTCTTATCAGCCCCTCAGTGTGAGTGACTGTGCCTTGGCTTCCTACCCTTTTCCTCCCCATCTGGCCCGTGCTGTCACCCATACCCTCAGCTGGGAAAGTAGTAGCCAGACCCCAGGTGGCCTGGTGGCAGTGAGTTCCTCTATTCCACTACAAGACTTTCCTGCCTGCAGTCCTGACTGGTGGTCTCAGATGGCTCAGGGCAGACCATGGGCCCTCTTGGGGCCAGGTCAGCCCTAGTTGTCCAGGAGGCAGCATGAGAATCCTTGTTCTCACTTGGCCAATCCATAGCCTCCTTATGGTCTGCTGTTGGGATGACTGGGGTCTCTCTGTGTGCTCAGCCACACAGGAGGCCAGTAGGGAAATGTGTCTCCACTTGGAGGTCCTCCCCTTGTGGCCCTGTGGTACCCACTTAGCCCAGTGCCCACCTCCAGCCCTTCATGCTCATGGAGGCCTAGTTTCCAAGAACTGTCAAGCCCGTGTTCTGACCGATCCTGCCATATTCATGCCCAGGCTCTCCGGGAGAGCGGGGTAGTGTTTCCTTCTAAAGTTTGCACTTCATTTGTGAGGGTCCTTGGATCCTCGGGGCTGCTGAGAAGACGGTATTGAGTGTGTTCTCCTGTTGTCGTTCAGGTTGGGTTCTTGTCACTGTCCTGTGTTTCTGGGTAGAGCTGGTTCTGGAGGGTGGCTCGGCGTGACAACTAGTGTGTCTCCCCACCCCACTGGTTCTGCTTCCAAATACTGTCTAATTTGTGTTCTTGCATGTAAAGTAAACGCCACAATAAATAGTTGAACCAGCCATTCCTGTGTGATATCTGAGTTGGCCCGAGCATTCACAGGGCATCAAAGTTGGCTCACCTGACTTTTTTTAAATATACTTTTAAAATATTTTTCTACGTGTGTCATCTGAGAATGGATATGTGCACTTATTAGTTCAGGTGCCCACAGAGGCCAGGAGGGCATTGGATTCCCTGAAACTGGAGTTAAAATGGTTGTAAGCCACCAGTGTGGGTGCTGGGAACTGAACCTTAGTTCTTTGCAGAAACAGTGTGTGTTCTCTAACACTGAGCCGCCTCTCCAGCTCCCACCTGCCTTTTAATTTTATTTCATATTTTGAGATTCGGTCTTACATGTAGCCCAGGCTGACCTTGAACCCAGAGATCCTTTGGTCTCTGCTTCCCAAGTGCTGAGATTAAAAGCCTGTGTGCTGGGGCTGGAGGAATGGCTCAGATAAATACATATTTAAAAAAACAAACAAATCTGTATGCCACGAGACCAGCACCACATGGGTCTCAGGGTTGCAGATCCTCCCCTTCATTTCCCAGAAGCCTGACAGGAAACTCCTGTGCCCTGCAGGCTGGCAAGCTTTGGGGAGAGGGCAGGTGTATGGCTCCTCTGGTTACCTAAGAGCCACAGGCTAGGTGTGGTGGATTTTCCTGGGTCTCAGCAGATGTGGCAAGGCTACTTAGTCTGGCTCAGAGCAGGTAGGCCTGAGGCATCCAAACCCCTTCAGCTGAATTTCTGCCAAAAGGCATCAGAGTCTTCCACAAAGCCATGCCAAACTCCTGGAGAATGGACCCCTTTCCCCGACTGTTATTAACCCACAGTTCTCACTGAAGATAGTACTTACACACTTGAAGAATACAATTGAGTGGTTTGTCAGACGTGAGAGGTTGTGTGACCATTACAATTTTATTACCTCTTTGTCCCCTCAAAGCAACTCATCTCTGCCGGTTCCTGCCTACCTTCCTTCCTGTGAGCTTCTGTGTTGTTCCAGGAGGCTACCCTAGGGCACTATTATGAGACGTTGTCCTTTGGGAACTGGCCTCAGCCAGCCCTGAGGTCAAAGGACCCAGTGAGGACAGAGGAGCAGGTGGAGCAGGTGCCTCTCCCTCCTTTAGTGTGAGGACTTGAGGCCCCTCAGACCCTTCCCATCCTGGAACTGAGGACCGAGCTCAACTGTGTAAGTATATGAAACTCATGTGACCCTGGCTACCATCTGCCAGCCTATCACCGTGCTGGTAAAGTTGGGGCTGGGAAAACCACCGACTTGCTTTTGGTCACAGAAATTGAGATAACTATCACTTAGACCCAGATTCAAGTCTCTTGGATGAGGGCTGTAGAGGGGCAGCAGATAAAAAAGGCCTCAGAAGCACAGGCTGATAGGGGGATCCTACAGTCACCAAAACAGGCCAGGGTGCCAATAGCCAGCACCCTAAGGAAACCCACAACCCACACCCTCTGAGCAGACAACATGGACTGGGTCCATTCTGTGCCCTAGCTCTGTGCTAGGCATAGTGACATTAAGGAGGTCAGAACCCAGCCAATCCCTACCCTGAGAGGAGCAGGCAGGCAGGGTCTGCTCTGGGCTCACAAGCCCTAGTACACTTTTCCTTTAGGCTGTGTTCCTATGGCCTGATTGTACCTGGCTGGTGCTCAGGCTCTGCCCTTGGGGAACTTACAGCCTTGTTCAGTTCCTGGAACCAAGGCCCTTCCTTGCTGAGTTAGAGAACTCTGGTGGCCTGCAGGGTGGGAGGGAGGGAGGCTCTGGCTGCTGCTAGGGGTAGCCTGTCCAGGAAGAAGGGCAGGATGCGCATGTATTTTGCAACCCTTTGCTGGTCACGTGCCCAAGTTCTTTTTCCCAACAGACTAATAGATGCTCCTGTAAGATAAGGGTTTTGTGGGAGAAAACATGCAAGAAATGTTGGTGAAAAGCAGTACCAGGACTTTTTTGCCAGGGTGGAGCCTGTGGCCCCAACTCCGCACTTAAGGGGTATATTTGACCTTGTTGGTTATGGCAGAAATTGGAAGTCAAAAAGGAGTGGGCGTTAGAAGCAGCTGTATCCAGGTGCCTATAGGTGAGGTTGGGTGTTAGTCCTATCTGTGTTTTGGCTCTGCTTTCTCAGGACTGGCTCCTTCATAATAGAATAGAGATTTCCTGTTGCTCCAGGCTATAGCTCTTTCCAGTGATTTACACAAAATACCAAGAACTCACCCTGAAAACCTTGGCTAGCAGAGGAAGGATAAAACCTTCACAAGGTCTACAGCATGAGTAGAGAAAGCCCAGCTCCTGAGTAAACAGAAGCACATTTCTGGGCTCTTCTTTTCTCCTCCTCAGGCCTCATTGCCTCCCTGTCATTGGAGCCTTGAAAGGAGCTGGGACTCTGTCTTGATGGTGGCCCCATTTAGCAACCACCACTGAAGCTCTTGATGGGGAGGGAACTTCACTACCCATTTACTTTCTAAGAAAAAATATCTTTTCTGGATCTTGGGCAGGATCAAAAGCAGAGACTTCAGACCCGCATAGTACCCAGAAAGTGCTCCGATATTTGGGGAGCTACTGGTGTGTTCTTTCATGGCCTCCAGAAGGCTATGTTCAGATGTCTAGAACTAGGACCTGAGCATCCCAGTAAGTCAGGCCTCTGCTGGCAGCTCTGGGGAGTTGGATGCTTCTGGAAGCCCAGTGGACTCTTGCCTGGGGCTGTCTCCTCTCTATCCATGCAACACAGTCTACGCACCACAGTAGTGGCACAAGAGAATTTACATGTCCCTTTCCTTATCTGTGAGATAGGATTGTGAATGACCCACAGAGACCTTTGCAGTTTATCAATCTTAGAGTGAAATGAGATGAGGTAATCCCAGGGAAAATGACAGAAAAAGGAGCCCGCAGCCTGGTTGAAATGACAGCCAGGTGTCAGTCTGGCATGGCCAAATCCAGCATTGAGGCGAAACACTGAACCCGGCACAGCCCTTACAGCTGGTTCTTTGGGTTTATCTCTCGTGCCCCGCCCTTTTGATTTTTGAGGCCTCCCAGACCCCCTCAGCAGATAATGCAATTCCTTCCCTTTTGCTTAACATTCTCAAACTGATGAGAAGTCCCAACTGAAACTTAAGAGGTGGGAGCTGCCCAGGGTGCTCTCAAACACAGACCTCCTGCTTTACCTTCTGATGGTTTCAAGCACAGCCAGGGGACAACGCTGCCCACTGCCAGGTGGAAGGTTTAGCACTTCTTTCTGTCAACGAGGTGAAAGTGAGTTGCAGCAGCCAGAGTATCAATAGACGCCCCCCCCCCAGCACATGCGCTTCCCTCCTGTGTGCATCCTACATTCCTTTTCTTCTATAAAGGCTCTTTACACCTCCTAAAACCCTAGGACATGGAATCTCCTGTTTCCTCCAAGGTGAGGCTTGAATAAACTTGTATCTTCTCACCAGTTTCTGTCCCCCAGTTTGCGGCAGAGTGGCAAGCAATGGGAACCTGGGATTCCAACAGTAACTCCCTCAAGGTTGGACTTGACTGTGTCAGGTGATGCCATCAATTGATGTACTTTGCTGTACTCTGGGACACTAATACATAACTGACTTCTCCCCTCAATAGCCAGCACCCCCTCCCCATTGTGAGCTTAACTCTTCACTGTGCACAGGCTTTGGGCACAGCCTTTGTGTGGAGATCTATCAAGGGACTGATAATGCCAAGCATCTACTACAGTGGGTGAAACAGAGACTCAGAGAGGGCTGGACACTTTCCGGATGGCTTGCATCAGACATCTACTCCAATGAGATCAGTCCTCGTCTAGGGCCAGAATTCTCATGTCAGCAGTAGCATGCTAGGTGGCTCTGGCCTCTCAGCAGCCTGTTCCCACTGCCCGGCCCTCTCTTCCTTTGCCCAGGCAGGCCCATGCTTGGCTCCAGCAGTCAAGAAGGATAACGGGGTTATGCAGAGAGGAGGGCCCAGGCGGCTCAGCAGCCTCTTTTTGCACCTTTCTGCCCAGAACCTGCCGTTCCACACCGCACCTCCGAGCTCCCAACAGGCAGAGAGGCCATGTCCCTCACGGCTCAGAACCCCAGCAGGGTCTTCAGTGCGTAGAGGGTGGGGACCAAGCTGGTCCCCGAGGTAATTAAGCCAGGGCCGGGGCAAAAATCTCAGCTTTGAGAGCCAGGCTTGCAGCAGAGCGGCTGTCCGCAGGTCTTACAGCCCCGCCCCAGGTCGAGCAGGCGCGGGGCACGTGACCAAAGCCCGAGTCCCGCGGGCGCACGCTGACGCCCCGTCACGCCACTCGGGGCCCCGCCCCTATTGGCCGCAGGCGGGCCAAGTCCTCTTGCTCCGGGATCGGGGCTCTCCACGTTGTACACCCCGATCTGCGACTGTCTCCAATACAGCACAACCTTGGGCAGCGCTGGAGAGTCCTAGGCAGGTCTTGTCTCCTGCCTCAGTTGCCTCATCTGTGGAATGGGATGAGAACAGGCATCTTCTTAAGACTGTTGCGAGGATTGAACGAGTTAATACAATGAAAGTATTCGGCTTGTCACAAGCATGCCTCATGACTGCCCAGTGCTGAACCAGCTGACCCAGGTCACTGTTGGCCAGGCTGAGACACCCTCCCTCCCAGGCTCACCAGGACAGGCTTGTGTTCTGAGCGCCAAAGATCCCAGCAAGGCGGGGAGGGGTCCTGAGATCTTAGAGGGGAGGTCTCAGGTGTTTGAGACAGAAACCACCAACTTCCTCTGAAGAAGTTCTCCAAGCTTTCTCCACCAGGGAAAAGCTTCCCTTTGGCTTCCTTTAGGAGGTAGTTGTACAGGCCCTCCCGGTCCTCTCTGCCGCAACAGTGGGACTCATATAGTTTAAGATAGGATCAGAAGTTCCAGCCTCTGTCTTGCAGGTTCTGCCTGGGACCCCTTCTCCAGAGGCTCACTTCCAGGCTCCTACACTGAGAAGTGGATCTCACAGGCTGTGCTCCATAGATGGCCAGCTTCACTAACCTCTCAGTCATCCCACTTTATATCATTGGACCCTTGCTACAGATGAGGAAAACAGAGGCAGAGTTGAGGTCACCCCGTAGATCTGTAACAGCTAGATTTTGGACCCAGATCTGTCTTGTTCTCTGTTCTCACTCCCCATGAAAGGCCCCCCACCTCCCCCAGCCCTTCAGTCTAACAACGTCTGTGGCTTCCATTAGACCCCTTTGCTTGGTGCCGAAGAGGCAGGGGCCTTCCTGAGCACCCGCAGGAAACGGAGCTCCAGCAGGCAGTCTCTACAGGCTAGGTGAGCCGTCTGGAGCCGCAGACTCAAGTGCTGGGCGGGGCCTTGTGGGAAGCCCCGCCCCTCCACTTGGGTGGCTCCGCCCGCGGAACCTAGTTTCCGAGTAACTTTTGGGTAACGCGGGCCTTGTCCGGAGCTTGGTGGGTGCCGGCGCAATGGACGAGCTGCCTTTCGGCGAGGCGGCTCTGGAACAGGCGCTGGCCGAGCCGTGCCAACTGGACGCGGCGCTGCTGACCGACATCGAAGGTGCGTGGCCCGGGGCTCCAGCGCGGCCTGTGCAGGGTCGCATGTCCTGGGAGGTCACTTGGCCGGGAGCTTCTGCGCGTGCGCACTGCTAGGGTCAGCTCCCGAGGCTGAGGTGGGCTTGGTTTCTGGACACGCTGCGAATCCACTGAATTCCAGGCCAGGTCCTCTCTACAATTCATAGGCTTACCTGAGTTTTCTCATTTCTTGGGTGAATCAAAATCCCCAAGAAAGCTCCCGAATGGATATTTACGCGCGCCTTGGCGTGCAAACATCTGGCTACTTTGGATAGAGGTCAGGGAGGTCTCTTTAGATGCACTAGAGCATACGAGCTGGCAAGGAAACATACTTTCTAGGCTAAGAGCATGGCAGAGACAAAGCCCCTGAGGCGGGACCTAAGCTTGAGGAGTTGATGACGGTGAAACGAAAAGCTGACAGAACAGAGCGGCTGCTCTCTAAAATATTTTCAAATTTAGAGATTCTGGGGCAGTAACCCAGGACCTAGAACATTAACAGGCTTTCTGTGCTGGGCCACACCCTAGGCTACTTAGAGCCTTTAAAACATCGCTTAAACTTGTCCAGCTTGATTTATCTTCAATTTTAACAACAACCACTACCTGGGGTGGGTGTGGGGGGAGATAAAAAACAAATCTTCCATATTATAAGATGTATCCATGGTAGGTGGACCATTCAATGATCTCTGGTAGCCATCAACAGTCTCAAAATATTGCCTTTCTCTTGCCTGTTTGAGGGCCCCACACCGTCCTCCACCCCAGACAACTGTGAATGTCTGTTATCTATAAACTGCAGTGGACCCTGGGATTGTACTGTACCCCATACCTCATGTGCCCCCCACCCCCTGCCCCATAGGTCTCTCTTGACAGACATCTATGCTGATTCATATGTGCAGCACAACCTCATTGAGAACCCCTCAGCGACCCACATGTTCTGTCAAAGCTTCTAGCTGGCTTTTAGCTGGGGCTAGAGAGGGGTGACTTGGTTGGGTCACCTAAGAGGAATGGAGATTGAAAGATATCTGGGCAGGCCTGAATTCCAGACGTGGCTAGGGCAACGATAAAAGGGACAGGAGAAGGAGAGTGCCATGATTAAGTTGTTAGAAATTTCCTCTTCAGTGTTGGGGTGAGCATCATACCATGGATGGCAAACATGTGCTGAGTACTTTGTGTGTGGCAGGCACTATGTTGAGGGTCTCAGTGAATCCTCCTGACAATCCTAGTTGGAAGACGTATTTTCATCTCACAGATAAGAGACTGGAAGCAGGATTAATGACTTGTCCAAGATCACACAGCCACAGCAAGGCAGAGCCAGAATTCAGACCTAGGTTGCTGGCTCAAAAGCTTAGACCCTTAGCTCCCAAGGCTGGATTAAGAGGTTAGCTATTCAGCTGCCTCTCCCTCAGCCCAGAGCAGCATTGGTTATAAGACCAGAAAGTGGTAGGAAGAGCCAGCCAAGGTCTGAAGCCCCACTGCCCATCACCTGCCTGCTTCTCTTACCTGGGTCATGCCACTGTCCTGTGAGGTAGGGCTTGGCACCTTTATTTCTGAGGGTGATGCTGTGCTCAGAGCATAAAGTTCTGCTGCTGGCTGTGACCTCAGAGAAGCTCCAGATGAGTTGTCTCCTTGCTCCTGGTGTTAGGTTACTAGAGGCTGGGGAAAGAAGCCTGTGATGAGGATGACTGGGAGGCTGGAGGTACTGTGTAATGAGGTTGGAGAAGGCAAATGGACACAGTTTTGGTGTGAGACTGGCTACTTACCCTAGGAGCCCTGGGGAGCCCAAGACCGGTGAGAACCAGCTCCCCAACAGCCAGTCTATCTGTTGGCCCAGGATGTTTGTATCACTTAGGTCCAACATGACTTACTGAGAAGCCCTCCTGAGGTTTAGCCTTTTCCTGTGCTGGTCTTATGCTGTATCTATGTTCCAGTATTGTGTGTCTCTCCTTAGGGAGAGATGTCTGTGCAGGTGCTGTGACAGACTGAAGAAATGATTCCCAAGTCCAACTTCATGAACCAGTGAGTTTGTTGGTGTCTTAGTTGATGTTCTGTTGTAGTGAGGAGACACTAACCATGACAAGTCCTATAAAGGAAAGCAGCATTTCATTGGGGCTGGCTTACAGTTTCAGAGGTTTAGTCCGTTGTCATCATGGCAGGATTGCATGGGGGCATATAGGCAGACATGGTTCTGGAGAAGTAGCTGAGTGTGCCCCATCTAGATCCACAGGCAGAAAAAGAGAGACACTGGGCCTGGCTTGAGCTTTTGAAACTCCAAAGCCCACCCTCAGCAGCATACTTCTTCTCAGAGCCACACCTACTCCAACAAGGCCACACCTCCTAATCCTTCTCAAGTAGTGCCCCCCTCCCCCCCGACCAAACATTCAAATAGATGAGCTTTATGGGGGCCGTTCTTATTCAGACCTCCACAATTGGCATGGGTAAGGAGTTATAGGATCCTACAAACTCCTAAACAGCGGTGGCACTGCCAGGTCTCACTCCAGCATGATGATGACATTTAGAAAGTTGCATCTGGGGCTGGAGAGATGGCTCAGTGGTTAAGAGCACTGACTGTTCTTCCGGAGGACCTGAGTTCAATTCCCAGCATCCACATGGCAGCTAACAACTGTCTGTAATTTCAAGATCTGACACCCTTGCACAGTTATACATGCAGGCAAAACACCAATTCACATAAAATAAAAAAATAAATATTTTTAAAAAATAATAGAAAAAAGAAAGTTGCATCTGTAGCCATACCCCCTATCCCCAGCCCTCCAGGTAACCTTCTACCTCTTGTATAGCCTGACTTCCCAGGATGCCTTGCAGCTGGGTGGCAAGAGGATGTAGTGGGTAGAATCTCAGGTAAGGGCTGGAGAGATGGCTCAGTGGTTAGGAGCACTGACTGCTCTTCCCGGGGACCTGGGTTTGGTTTCCAGCACCCATATGGCAGCTCACAACTCTCTGTAACCCCTGTTCCAAGGAATCCGGCACCCTCACACAGACAGGCAAAACACCGATGTACATAAAATACAAATAAATAAATTATTAAAAGTAAACAGGGAATCCCAGCTATGAGTCCTGTGACTCTCCCCCTTCTAGCAGGACAGAGTGTTAACAGTCACACTGCTAGTTTTATAGACCTGCTGCCACTGCCACTTGGTTTGGTTTGTTGTACTGATGATAGGACAAGCATTTTGTAGGTCACCACTTACTCTGACACCCATACTCCTCCCAAGCGTTCCTTATAAAATAGCATCTGAGCAGCCAGTGGCCAATGCCTGATGTGGAATTCCCTGTAGGTGTCCAACTCTCCACAGATCCCCAGTGCTCCCAGAATAAGCACCCTTGTCTCAATGTGGCATTTAAGACCTTGCCAAGATGTCCATCCTTCAACAGTGTCTACCCACTCAGACCCCCTCTCGGGTACAGCCAAGGGAGGGGTCTTAGGGTTATTGTTGCTGTAACAAAACACCGTGACCAAAAATAACTTGAGGGGAAAGAGTTTGTTTGGTTTCTGCTTCTGCACTGTAGTCCTCACTGGAGGAAATCAGGACAGGAATTCAAACAGAGCAGGAAGTGGACAGGAGCTGATGCAGAGGCCATGGAGGACACTGCTTACTGACTTGCTCCCTGTGGCTTGCTCAGCCTGCTTTCTTATAGAACCCAGGACCACCAGGAGTGGCCTTACCCACAATGGGCTGGACTCTTCCTCATCAATCACTAATTAAGAAAATGCAAACAGAACAAAAACCCTCAGCAGGCAGGTCTCTGAGTTTGAGGCTAGCTTGTTCTACAGAGTGAAATTCCAAGATAGCCAGGGATACACAGAAAAAAGAAAAACCCTATCACAGAAAGACACACACACACACACACACACACACACACACACACACACACACACAGAATGAGAATGCTCCACAGGCTCATCTACAGTGATTTTATGGAGACATTTTCTCAATTGAGGCTCCTGCCTCTCAGATGTCTCTAGCTTGCGCCAAGTTGACATAAAACTAGCCACGACAGTCAGATACCCCTTCCTGCTGCTGGTCTGTATGTCCTGAGCCTCTGGGGGGTGTTGAAGCCTGAGAGCATCCTGTCCATCAGGCCCTCATGTCCAGCCTGTCAACCTAATGGCAACAGAAAGCTCTCCAGTGTGCTATTGCTCTTAGGGAAACTGCCTCAACCTCTCTGAACATAGGGTTGGGAGTTCTGGGGTGTGTGTGTGTGGGGGGGCTGTAGCAGCAGTTCAGTGCCTCTGAGAGGGCCAGGTTAGAGAACCAGAGGAAGGTGCTAGAAGTCTGTCCAGGCAGGCAGGTGGCTTTACCTCTTGCCCTATATCACTTAGGTGAACACAGCTTCCCAGGTGACCTGGTTAAGTTCCCAATGGGCGTCACTGCCAGGTGGAGCCTAGGACCTAGACTTTACCTGACTGTGACTGTGGCCTAGGTTAGGTATTTACTGGCTGGACAATGGCTGTCACTTGTTGAGTACATGCTTGAAGCTACCTAATTAATTAGTTAATTTATTTTGCCCTGCTAGAAATAGATCCCATGAGCTCATACATCGCTGAGCTGTACTCCAGCATGATGAATACTCGGATCTTAGGGACTGGTTGAGGCCATACAGCAAGTGAAACCCACAGCCCACTGCTTCACAGGGTGATGGTGGGCCGTCCCTCCCAGTTAGAGAGGAAAGGAGCTCACATCTGTCCCCAGATGTCCATTGCCATCCGGAGCTTTTTGGGGTTGGAGTAGTGCTGGAGGTCTATCCCACTACAAAGAATTTTTGGCCTTGGAGAAGCCTTTATTGGCATTCTTCCCTGCAACAGACACTCTTCCCCCATCCCCAGCCATTTCCCATTTGCATCAGGCTGCCCAAACCAAGTTCCAAATCACAAAGCTCCCTACAGCTGGAAGGCTTGAACCCAAGAGTTTTCACATCCAGCCCTTCTGAGAGAGCTTGGACAAGTGGCCTGACCTCTGACCTTTTGGATCTTTTTATTGTAATAGATAAAATACTAGAACTTGGTTCTTTGGCTCTGTGGGGCCCAGCTGAGCTTGTTGGAGGCCAGTAGGCATTATTGTGACAGTGCCTACAGGAGTATTTTCACACTGGTTAGAACATGTAACCAGCACCTCAACCTGCTGGATTTTGCTCAGCAAATGTTAGCAGTCATTATCCAAGAAGCCTATACAGGAAGTACACATGCTGGTCATTCTGAAGGCAGAAAAATAGCCCAATGCAGCAGCAGTTGTTCCCAGGCTGAATAAGTCTGCATAATCCTCTCTTCAGGGCTGTGTCACCCTGCATGGATAAGCAGGTGACCCAAGAGGTACAGAGCCCATCTCTACAGTATTGTCAGCACATGTTTTCTTCATTTTTATTCACTTGCAGATACTTAACAGAGCCAGAACTATACTCTTAGAAGCTCCCAGAAACCTGTTCTCATGTTCCTAAGGCTTTCTCCACTCTGTACAGGAAGCTGCATCAGCTGCTGCATTGGGCTGGTTTTGCCTCCAGAATGACCAGCATGTGTCCTGGGCTCCCAGCTCTAGCTAACTCCAGGTCATGCCAACTAGTATCTTATTAATGCTGTGCCTCAGGTCACATCAGGGCCACATGTCAGACCCACAGCTCTAGGGTAAGCATTGGTGGCCCAGACATACAGTAATCCAAAGGGCAGTGGAAATTGCCTACATGGTGGCACATACCTGTAATCCTAGCATTCAGGAGGCAGAGGCAGGTGGATCTCTGTGAGTTCAAGGCCAGCCTGGTCTACAGAGCTAGTTTCAGAACAGCCAGGGCTACACAGAGAGACCCTATCTCAAAAAATAAAAACAAAACAAAAAATAGATCCTAAGGTTATCCTTGAAGTTTGGGTTCTGCCTGGCTCTTTGAGACCCTGTTTCAAAAGAAAACATTGAGGAGCCTGCTGAGGCTGCCCTCACCCGAGGGCAGAGGGCGAAGCCTGCAGTTCAGTCTCCTCCACAGAGGGAAAATGTGCTGGGAGTTGGTATGTGGAGTGGCCTGGACAATGGGAAGAATCAGAGTTAGCTGAATCAGAGCAAGGTTTGAAGAGAGAATAAGTGTTTTCCACATGGACAAAATTGAGAGTAAGAAGGACATTTCTAGGGTCCAGCCTGCGTTAAGGCTGGATGCCATACTGAGCATCTATCTCCCCTGCCCTCTGCTTACTGCTTGCTGAGTAAGGTGGTTGTTCCAGATGATGTAGGACCCCTGGTGCGGTCTAGTGCAAGCAACCTCCATGTTGTCCCTCAGCATATGCGATGGTGTTGAAGGCTGGTTGACCCAGGGCTCCCTTCATGCCATAACTGACTGGCATTGGAGTAGGCTTGTGGGTCAGCAGAGCTGAGTCTTATATTCTTCCATGGACTGTGAGGGTTCTTGCTTTCTTGGCCCCCCCTCTGAACCTTTGTGTCCTCACTGGGGAGAGGTCCTGAACTCAAGGATAACTGTTTCACCACCCTGTATTTGGCCTATCCCATTCCAGGAAGAGCCACATTCCCTTAATCCCTGGAGCAGGGCCTTTGCATGCACAGAGGGCAGTCTATGCCTCTGTGCCCTGGCACCCATATGACAGCCAAGAATCAGAGGGCCTGCCAGGGAGTTCTGAGGAGTAAGGGCCTGGGGAACAATGGGCAGGCTGCGCGCCTGGAGGAACACCGAGCCCCAGCCCCAGCCTCTGGCCTGCAAGCTCTGTCCCATGTCCTCCCCAGGAGGTGATGCAACTTCTCCCAGCTGTTACCCTTCCCAGTTCACGCAGTCTTTCACGGCGTGCGACAGTTTGCAAATCCCGTAGGTACCACATCTTTAGCTCAGCCAGACCAACCTATATTGAAATCCCGACACACTCAAATCTTTACCCCTAGCTGTTGGTTTCTGTTTCTGCCCTCACACCTGGCTGGCAATATCTTAAGATCTTCTGACCAGAGAGCTCTTTTCTCCCTTGTGGCCCTGCTCATCCAGACTGCACTGAGTGGCATCTCCTCAGGCAGCCTTGATGAGCACCTGTCCTTCCTTGTCCAGCCTTTCTGTCATAGTGTTCTCACCTCGTTTGCCTTTCACCCCAAACACATGTGCCTGGCAGATTTCTTTTGGTGGAATGGACATGCCCCACGGGCCAGGCTCTGTGCTGTGTAGCTGAATCCAAATGCCGTGCCAGAGACTGACACACAGACACCTAGAACGGGCCTCAGATACTGTTGGGGAGGGGCAGCTGGGGCTTCAGGATTCCTGTGCAAGTCAGATAGGACCAGGGCCTGAGCGGGGAGGGAGATCAGGCCTGGAACAGTGCAGGAAGGGGAGGAACTGAACCCAGTGGGGCTTGAGTCTGGGCCCTTCTGCTTCAGAACATGCCTGGGAACTGGACGCCTGTGCATGTTCATGGGAAGTCAGTATTCAGCATCTCTTGGTGGCCCTCAGTCTGGGCACCATGGTGCCCTTCCCCAGACCTGCTGGACCTAGTGAGTCGTAGACCTTGCTAGAGTGGGGCAAGGAACACGTATTTCAGGTGTGCAGACCGACACCTCTGCTTCAGTTCTGTGGCTCCTGCTAGTCCCTTTTAAAATGTTAACAGCCTATCAAGTGGATAGGGCTGCTTCAGTACTACAGTTAGGAATCAACTCACTGTCTAGCCTTCCAGTTCTGGCCCGATCAGTGACTGTGAAGGGAACCACCTTTGCGGAGACCTTTTTGAGTGGGTAGGTGCTTTCTAAACTTGTTCTCCCAGAATTGCCGCTCCTGGAGAGGGGCAGAATCAGGGCTGGAGACTGCATGGAGGCTGGTCTGTCTCTGATGCACTGCAAGTAGGGGCTAAAAGAAGAGAAGGCCTCAGCATGTGACTGCAGTTCCTTGGCAAGGCTTATTCTCAAGGAGGTTACTAAGCTGGCTTGGAGTTTCCATTCACTCCCCCAGTCTCTCCCTTGGCCACCAGCATCTGCAGATAAGGGGCCAGGCTAGCGCAGGGATAGGGGTTAGGCCTGCCCCTGGTCCACTCTTGGGGGACAGCAAGCCCTGTCTTCCGTCCCTTCCTCCAGTGTCCAGATAGGGACAGAGCACAGGGGTGGGGAGGGAGGCTGATACCACTGGGACCGAATGTCAGGTGGGCTGCCTTCCTGTATCCAGGGACCCAGAAATCAGAAGAAAGAACTAAGCCAGGGTCAGTCAGCATTGCAGACCCAAGTGCCTTTAGATGTCAGGACGCTTCCCGTTCTTAAGTTGGGGGATGTCACAGCCTTTCCCAGAAGCTGTGCTTGGTTAATTTGGGGAGTGACAGATTTTATAGGCCTCACACACTGGGCAGAACGGTGCCAAAAAAGACTTGTGTTTTCTTTGGAACCTCCTATGAGGATGTAGAAAGACCTAGAAAGACGGTCAGGTAAATGAGGGGACATTCGGCTGTTTTGCAGCTGAAGCTCCTGAAAAGAGAGATGGGTCACAGGGACAGCAGCCCCTAACACCCATGGAGGGACTTGGTGGCTGGCCCCCTCCCTGGCTATGTGAGCCCTGGTCTGCCTTGCTTGAGTGCCTGGTGTGGTGGTAATTAGGTGGTGGCCGCAGTGTGTGTGTAGCTGTGTGTTTGCACATGGATGAGCTTCTATCTTTGTTGGCAAGGGACAGGGCAGACTTGACCCCCTCTCTCTCCTCTGCCTCTCCCCTCTGCCCCAGAGACCAGGTCCCTTCCTGGCCTTTCAGAGTGCTACAAGTGAGCCAGGCTTCGCTTGTTGACTAGTGGTGCCTGTGAGACCTTGAGAAAGGACACGGACCCAGCCTATGGACATGCGAGCTGAGGTCAGGACTTGCAGGATGTGTGATTTGAGGTAGGATTTCCCTTGCTCGCTTGCAGTTTCTTCATGAATTATCTAGGTCTAGGACCATCAGCTCCTTCCCTGAAACGAATGTCCTCATCCTCTGCTAGCTGGATGCCCCTGGACCACTAGCTGCCACCACCTAAAGGCAGCCCTTGGCATTCCTTAGACTGTAGCGATATCATCTCTTGCTGCTGCCATTTGATGAGGGGCCAGCAGTGGGTAAACTGAGGCTAAAGTGGTCCAGGCTCTTTGTGGATGTGTTCAAGCCGGTGGTGGGAACACAGAACTTTCGGGATCAGAGCCAGCCGCTGCTCCCAGATCCTGGACCAGAGCTCTTCCCAGGACTGGGGCCTGGGCGGCGCGTCTAGGACGTCAGTGACCGCCAGTAACCCCGGCGCGCGCTGGCGCAGATGCGGTTAAAGGCGGACGCCCGCTAGTAACCCCGGCCTCATTCAGAGCACCGGGTGAAACCCGAGCCGCTGCCGTCGGGGGTGGGCGGGGCACTGATGGGGCGCGGCGCGGCTGCTGATTGGCCATGTGCACTCACCCGAGGGGCGGGACACCGCGGAGCTCGGCGGGCTTTAAAGCCTCGCGGGGCCTGACAGGTGAAGTCGGCCCGCGGACGGACACAGTGAGGGCAGCGCCTGCACGCCCTAGGGGCGGGGCGCGGACGACGGAGCCATGGACTGCACGTTTGAAGGTATTCAGGGGAGGACCCTGCACTCTCACTTTGCCAGGGTCTCTGCAGCCAATCGCAGTACGCTGCTCTAACAGAGGACCATGGGGCAGCCCTGACCACTGTGGGTCGGGAGTTGGCAGTCCACCCCTACTTTAGCTATTCTGCTTAGGGACCAACAACTGCAACTTGGACAACTTTCTCCACATCTGCTTCTCCTCTGGGCAGTGTCCGGAGGAAGAAACAGGAGGGCCAGTGCCCTGTCCACCCTGGAGTCTGACTTATTTGGTAGCCCTTATTGGGCATTATGGACTCTCCATGCAGAAGGTGGGCTATTCTAAGCTGTCAGTTTTCTTTATGGCCTGAGTTTTCCCATTTAACAAGTGGGCTAATGGTAAGTGGGCATAAGAGGTGAAAGTTCCTATGATTAAAGTACTATTTATGACCTGCATAAATATGGAGAGTCCACAGGGATCCAGAAGGCTGAGCCTGCCACCCTGTTTTGTTCTATCCACAATCATAAGGAAGTTCCTCCTGCAGCAATGTGCCTCTGCCTGAGCATCGGTCAGTAGGCAGTGTTGAGACCCTGCTCTGTTGGACAAAGCCTCATGCAGAGCTGCCAAAAGGTTTAATTCATTTTTGCAGAGGAAGAAACTGAGGCCCAGTTAAAGAAGGCTCAAATGAGAGCAATGTGGGTCCCTAGTGTTGTGTTCATGGATGCTCTAGAACCCTTTGACCCAAAAGGTGTCCTCCATGAGTGGGTGAGAGGGCCCAGGCTAAGCCAGCCAAGGTGCTAGTTGCCAGCTGGGGAAGAGGGCCTGTAGCTGGGATGGAGCCAGGAGTGTGTCTCAGAGCTTGTTAGGAGGAAGGAGCCAGGGTAGAGTGCGCTTTGCTTTTACAGAAGGAAAACCAGAGCCTGAATGGGCAGACCTGGGTCCTGAGGCTACTTGGCTGAAAGGAGAGCTTGGGTTTGTGCCCAGAACACACAGTTACGTTGATTGGCTACTTGGCCAGCAACTGGTTCTGCTCCAGGCCTCAGTGTGCCCTGCTGAAGAATGGGTTAGTGATGGCAGTTTTGCCCCTGGCTTTTTGGTTGACAAGGGAAAGGCGCTGGAACAATAGATTGGTGTTTTTGTAGACCTAGGTTTGACGTCTTTTGTGTACTGTGTGTGCCTGTGGCCCTCAGTGGCAGTGTTGTAGTGGTCTGAGTAGGAGTGCTAGCTAGTGCTGAGAGCATGTGGTCAGGTAGATTTGGACTTAGGAAGAACTAGGCTAGCTCAGTGTCTTCATGTGTAGCATAGGGCATCTGTTTTACATAAGTGGGCTTAGTCTGGCTCATCAATATGGTGGCCTCAGATTGAGCCTACTGCTTGGCCCGACCCAGTGTGCTAGCATAGGCCTACTCACCCCATTGTTTGTCCACCATGGGAAAGAACCCTTCCCTGACATGGCCCTTCCTCCATATCTGCCTTGTCTGCTCTTTGGAAGTACCAGGCCACTCCCAGAGTAGTAGGGACTCAAAACTATCCTGTCTCTCTATACGTACTTCTCTCTCCCCTTGTAACTGAGGAGGTGGGTGACATTACCGGATTCTCAGTCTGAGTTTCTTTCAAGTTGTGTGTGCAGGGGACCATGCTAAGCATCCTTAAAGGAAGAGCCCGGGGCATGGACTCTGTGCACCTGTGGGAAGGCTGTTTTCTTCTATGTCCCATCTGCCCTATGGACTGGGATGCCCTGTTCCTCTGCTGAGAACTGGACTTCCTGAGTGTGTGAGGGTGCCCTTGTTTTACAGACTGGAAAATTAGTGCTCAATTGGGGCAGACAGGGCTATCTCTGTCTTAGATGGAGCATGTGTTCTCCTTACAAACCAGTTAGTAAGGGGACGGGAAGGGAAGGAGAGGCCTCTTGAAGGGCTTGTCAGCTTCTGGTGGCACCGGAAGTCTACCATGCAGTGCACGGGCATGAATGGAAGGGCCGAAGCACATGTCCCAGGAAGATGGAGGTAAAAGTGGCCACTGTCAATGGCAAGGCACGGGACAAGGTGAGGTCGGCTCGTTTGGTGCAGCACTTGCCTTGCTGCCATCAGGACTTGATTTTGACCCCGAAATCCAAGTGCACACTTGTAGCGGATTGTGTTTCTGGGTTTCCCAGGTTGTCCCTAACCCTCCAGTTACAGATGTGTGTGAGGCTGCGTACATAAGAACATATGCACACATACTCACATTAAAAAACAACAATTTTAAAAAACTGGAGTGTAGTTCAGTGGTAGAGTATGTGTTTTCTGTGTGTGTTTCCCTGCCCCGTGGTGGCACACACACATACAACACCAATCAGGGAAGTAGAACAAAAGCCACTAAGGCAGGCCATTCCAACATCCCCAGGAAAGTTCTTGGCTCTCAGATGGGCCTTTTCCCCTTTCTCTTGAGGTAAGGTTTCATGATACTGTCTCAACTAGACTCTTTTATCTTTTTGAGACAGGGTCTCACTGTTTAGCAGTCCCTATCCTGGAACTCACTTTGTAGAACAAGTTGGCCTTGAAAGTCACAAAGATCCACCTGCCTCTGCCTCCCTTGTCCTGGAATTAAAATTGTATGCCACCACCTAGCTAGACTCTTGATTCGTGAGCATAGCCTTCCCAGTAGCTGGGACCATAGCATTGCTATGCATGGCATGGGCAGGGTTTTGTTGTTTGATTCCAGGTCTGGGAGAGAAGAGGGCTAGGAACAATGCTTTGCCTGGTGTAGGCACTTGGTGCCTGCTGAGTGGGTGGGTGGGTGATTGATTAAATGAATGAGTGAATGGATGGATGGATGTGGTCCTGCTGTGTGCTATGGCTGTGGATGCTACCACATGTCAGGTAGTATTGGTAAATGGCAGGAGCTTTGAAGAAGGCAGGTTAAGCCAGCCACAGCATGAAGTCAGGCTAGAGATGACTAAGTCAAGACCCCAGTGGTTCCAGCCCTGTTTGGTTGTGCCCAGGACAGTCCGCTCCACACACATCCCAGGAGTCTTGAGAAAGGATTGTGTTGGGAGCATTGCAGGCCCTGCTCAGGAGCTGCACTTAGTCCATCACTCATCCATTGTCATCTTCTTCCCTAGACATGCTTCAGCTCATCAACAACCAAGACACTGACTTCCCCGGCCTGTTTGATGTCCCCTATGCGGGGGGTGGGGCAGGAGACACAGACCCCAGCAGCCCCGGTGCCAGCTCTCCTGAGAGCTTGTCTTCGCCTACTTCTCTGGGTTCCTCTCTGGAAGCCTTCCTGGGGGAATCCAAGGTGACACCCGCACCCTTGTCCCCTCTGCCATCGGCATCTGCTGCTTTAAGCATGTACCCGTCTGTGCCCCCCTTCTCCCCTGGGCCTGGAATCAAAGAAGAGCCGGTGCCACTCACCATTCTGCAGCCCCCAGCAGCACAGCCATCACCAGGGACCCTCCTGTCTCCAAGCTTCTCCTCACCAGCCATGCAGCTCAGCCCTGCTCCTGTGCTGGGCTACTCTAGCCTTCCTTCAGGCTTCTCAGGTAAGGCTGGAGATGGGAGAGACATAGGAAAGCAGTGGCTGTGGAGGAATTTCCAGGCCTCAGAAGGCAGATGTTCATCCCGTGGCTTGGGATGCCCTTTGGTGCTGGGCCCAGTGCTGTTCCTACCCCATTGCCCAGCTGGAGTAGTTCATTGGCAGGGCCTGTCTTGCTAGGAAATCACAGGGGTAGTTATGTGAAGCCCGGATGGGGTGCCAGCAGCCTTTGACTTTGTCTCTGCAGGGACCCTTCCTGGAAATCCCCAACAGCCACCATCTAGCCTGTCCCTGGCCTCTGCACCTGCGGTCTTGCCTGCCCCTTTACATGCTCAGGTCCAGAGCTCAGCCTCCCAGCAGCCACTGCCAAACTCAACAGCCCCTAGAACAACCGCTGTGACCTCACAGATCCAGCAGGTCCCAGTAAGTGGGTCCTGACCAGGCAGGGGCATGGGGGGGGGGCTGGCCTGGACGCCACTCACGGCCAGGCCCCTTTCACTCACCCAGGTTGTGCTGCAGCCACACTTCATCAAGGCAGACTCACTGCTGCTGACAGCTGTAAAAACAGATGCAGGAGCCACAATGAAGGCAGCTGGCATCAGCACCCTGGCCCCTGGCACAGCCATGCAGGCAGGCCCCTTGCAGGTAGATGGCCTAGGCAAAGGGAGGCTGTGAGGGGGCTGCACATGTGTATGTCCACCTTGTGACCTGGCAACATGCATGTCACCCTATAGACCCTGGTGAGTGGTGGGACCATCCTGGCCACAGTACCATTGGTTGTAGACACAGACAAACTGCCCATCCACCGACTGGCCGCCGGCAGCAAGGCCCAGGGCTCAGCTCAGAGCCGTGGTGAGAAGCGTACAGCCCACAATGCCATTGAGAAGCGCTACCGTTCCTCTATCAATGACAAGATTGTGGAGCTCAAGGACCTGGTGGTGGGCACCGAGGCAAAGGTATGGCCAGGGCCTGGAGGACCCAAGCAAGGGTGACCGGGAAAGAAGAGGGCACATGAGCCAACAGTCACTTAGCCTTATGCATCAACTTGTCTGGGGCTGGTCAGTCCCATTTTCCTGATTAGATTTTTATCAAGGGTATCCTGAATAAAGAAAGGGCTGTTGGGAGCTGGAGAGATGGTTCAGTGGTTAAGAGCTCTTCCAGAGGACCCAGGTTCAATTCCCAGCACCCACATGATAGCTCACAACTGTCTATAACTACAGTCCCAGTGTATCTGACCCCTCACCCCAATGCACATAAAATAAAATTAAATAATTTAAAAAGGAGGGAGGTATTCTGGGCACTGATGATGTCATGGTGATGGGAACACTAAAGGCCTGTCCTGGAGGAACTGATGCCCTAGCAGTAGCGGTGAGCACTGAACAGGATAAAAAAAGAAGTTAGTGTGTCAGCAGCTCACACGTGCGTGCAGGAAAGAAAGTGGCTAGGAGGGAGGCAGTGTAAGTGGTAGATGTGAAGGGGGTGGTCAGAGAGGGTGCCACAGTAAAGAGCTGTAGGAAATAAGGGAGATGTGAGCAGGTCCTGATAGTGACCGTGCTGGTGAGATGCTGCTATATGGATTCCAAACACCTCACTCCGCCCTGAGGAGCAGGCCGTGGTAGGAGACACCGCATAGGAGCAAAGGCAGCCATGACTGCCCGGCCGCCTGAGCCCTCTCCTTCTCCTTGCAGCTGAATAAATCTGCTGTCTTGCGTAAGGCCATCGACTACATCCGCTTCTTACAACACAGTAACCAGAAGCTCAAGCAGGAGAACCTGAGCCTGCGAAGTGCTTCTCACAAAAGCAGTGAGTCCCAGCCTTAGCCCTGTGATAGAACACCATGACCAAGACAACTTATTCAAGAGTTTATTGGGCTAACAGGTTCAGACAGAAGGTCCAGGACTCTCTTGGCAAGGAGCATGGCAGCAGGCAGGCATGGTGCTGGAGCAGTGGCTGAGAGCTGACATGTTGAGACAGCCATGAGGCAGAAAGAGATCTAGCTGAGAATAGTGTGTGTTTTGAAACGTAAAAACCCACCCCTAGTGACACACTTCCTCCAACAAGGCCACACCTCCCAACCCTTCCCAAACAGTTCCAGGAGGGGGGGGCGGCGCTAAGCTTTCACACATGATTCTGTGAGAGTCATTCTATTCAAACCACCACACGGATGCTGTCTTCTCTAACCTTGCCCAGCCTTGCTCTGGCTCCGGCCCCACTGGGCCGCCAGCCCCTCCTGTAACTCCTCATCAGTCTCCTCATCAGCTGTGCCCTGCCGTAGCCTTGGTTCCTGATTTGACCATAATAGAACTGTCCAAGTTTTGGGTCCTGGGCAGCTTTGCCTCTCCTCCCAGCCCTGTCTCTTCTGCATGTAGAATCGCTGAAGGACCTGGTGTCAGCCTGTGGTAGTGGAGGAGGCACAGATGTGGCTATGGAGGGCATGAAACCTGAAGTGGTGGAGACGTTGACCCCTCCACCCTCAGATGCCGGCTCACCCTCCCAGAGCAGTCCTTTGTCCCTTGGCAGCAGAGGAAGCAGCAGCGGTGGCAGTGACTCAGAGCCTGACAGCCCAGTCTCCGAGGATAGCCAGGTTGGACTCTCCAAGATGGTTCCTTCCCTCTCCCAGAGACCTGCGGTCTTCCCCGCTTTTACCCCTTGTCCTTGGGGCTAACTGGGCTCTGCCCTCAACTCCCTTCCTCCTGCTAGGTGAAAGCCCAGCGGCTGCACAGCCATGGTATGCTGGACCGCTCCCGCCTGGCCCTGTGTGCACTGGTCTTCCTGTGTCTGACCTGTAACCCCTTGGCCTCACTGTTCGGCTGGGGCATCTCCAGTCCCCCCAATGCTGCTGGTGTGCACCACAGTTCTGGACGCAGCATGCTGGAGGCTGAGAGCAGAGGTGCGTCAGGCCAGCCTCCATACTGTTGGGATATTGTTGGATGTCCTAGGAGCTAGGTCCTCAGATGTTCCCTTTGTCCATAGATGGCTCTAATTGGACCCAGTGGTTGCTGCCTCCTCTAGTCTGGCTGGCCAATGGACTACTAGGGTTGGCCTGCCTGGCTCTTGTCTTTGTCTATGGGGAACCTGTGACCCGGCCACATTCTGGCCCGGCTGTACACTTCTGGAGACATCGTAAACAAGCTGACCTGGATTTGGCTCGGGTAAGGCCCTGTGAGGAAGGAGGAGGGTAGGCCCGGGACCTGGAAGGTGCTAGATGTCCCACCTGCTCCATACTCCAGTCTGCTCCACCCCCACCTTCAGAGCCCCTTTGACTCCAGGGACCCAGATAAGGGAGATGCCGTGCTGCCATTTTTCTTATTGAGACAACCCTTTTTCCAGGGAGATTTTGCCCAGGCTGCCCAGCAGCTGTGGCTGGCCCTGCAGGCCTTGGGACGGCCCCTGCCCACCTCAAACCTGGACCTGGCCTGCAGCCTGCTTTGGAACCTCATCCGCCACCTGCTGCAGCGTCTCTGGGTGGGCCGCTGGCTGGCAGGCCAGGCTGGGGGCCTGCGGAGGGACTGTGGGCTGAAGATGGATGCACGTGCCAGTGCCCGAGATGCGGCTCTTGTCTACCATAAGCTGCACCAGCTGCACGCTATGGGTATGGCTAGGTGGGAGCTGGGCTGGGGTACTATCCATCCCATCACCTCCCGGCTTCACGACTGCCCATTTGCAGGGAAATACACAGGAGGGCACCTCGCTGCTTCTAACCTGGCACTCAGTGCCCTGAACCTGGCAGAATGTGCAGGAGATACTGTATCCATGGCAACACTAGCAGAGATCTATGTGGCTGCTGCCCTGAGGGTCAAGACCAGTCTCCCACGAGCTTTGCACTTTTTGACAGTAAGGCTATGGGGGGACAGGGCTGGGGGCTTATCTTTGCACCTCGTACCTATCCGCAGGGCAAGGGGCTGACCCAAATGTAGCAGTGGTTAGAAGGTGGGCGATGGGCGCAGCTGGGGTCTCCACTCAGGGCTGGGTTTGAGCTTGGAGGCAGTGTCACAGTCCTGTTCCTTTCCTCACAGCGTTTCTTCCTGAGTAGCGCTCGCCAGGCCTGCCTGGCACAGAGTGGCTCAGTGCCTCTTGCCATGCAGTGGCTCTGCCACCCTGTAGGCCACCGTTTCTTCGTGGATGGGGACTGGGCTGTGCATGGTGCCCCACAGGAGAGCCTGTACAGCGTGGCTGGGAACCCAGGTGCTCTCTCATTTCATTCTTATGCCTTGCTCCTGTTCCTGCCTCACAGGACATTGCCCCCACCCCCACCCCCGCCCCATCTCTGAATGCCCTCACCTACCCAGCTTATATGCACTTTGGCTGGAGCTCAGACTGGCTGGAGCTGTGGGAAGGCTTGTTGGGCTTTAGAAGTGGGAAGCAGCATGGGACATGGGCGGTGGGTGGTCTCAGGAGAGCCCTAAGGATTAGGCCCACTGGGTATGTAATTGAGTAGGCTCTCCTTTTGTGTGGAGCTCCTGCACAGCCCACTCACCCTCCTCCCAGGGCAGAGGCTGAGTAGCCCAAGCTTCAAAGGGCAGGAGCTAACACTCATCAGTGTTTACGTGTCTGTTGAGACTTGGGACTGGGAAGTGGCTCTGGCTTGGGGCCCCAGCCTCCAAAGCCTTGATGTGGATAGGGAGCCAGGGAGAGACAGCTTAACCTCTGCTCCATTCACCTCTACCCACAGTGGATCCGCTGGCCCAGGTGACCCGACTATTCTGTGAACATCTCCTGGAGCGAGCACTGAACTGTATTGCTCAACCCAGCCCAGGGGCAGCTGATGGAGACAGGTGAGATTCCTGTGCCAGGCAAGACTCCTCTAGCAGGGAGTCTGGGAAAGCCTTGTACAAGCTGCTTGGTAGCCAGACTGTCTTCCAAGGCTGTCTGGCTCTTGCTTTCTTCTGTCAGGGGTTATTTTATGAGCCATAGGGTCAGCCTGTGCTCTGATGGGCAGCTGGGGAGAGCCAGTGTCACCCAGAACCCCGGGACTGCTGCTATCTGTCCTGACAGCTCTCTCCTGCCTCAGGGAGTTCTCAGACGCACTTGGATACCTGCAGTTGCTAAATAGCTGTTCTGACGCTGTCGGAGCTCCTGCCTGCAGCTTCTCTGTGAGCTCCAGCATGACCTCCACCACTGGTGAGCTCCAGACCCCTGTCCTGACTCCTGCCAAGCCCAAATGCAGTGTGGTGGGAGTCAGGCACCTTTCCCTTTCTGTAGGCACAGACCCAGTGGCCAAGTGGTGGGCCTCCCTGACAGCTGTCGTGATCCATTGGCTGCGGCGGGATGAGGAGGCAGCTGAGCGCCTGTACCCATTGGTAGAGCATATGCCCCAAGTGCTGCAGGACAATGAGTGAGTACCCACCAGCTCCTCCCCACCCATTCTTGGGCCCCCTGGTACTTTGCTTAAATATTCTTATGGAAAGGACGTGTATTCTGAGTCCCAGGAAGGCTCAGGGAGGGGCTGTAGCCTGCTCTAACCTACCATGTCTGCTCTGGCCCATTAGGAGACCCCTGCCCAGGGCAGCTCTGTATTCCTTCAAGGCTGCCCGGGCTCTGCTGGACCACAGAAAGGTGGAATCTGGCCCAGCCAGCCTGGCCATCTGTGAGAAGGCCAGTGGGTGCCTCCGGGACAGCTTAGCTACACCAGCTGGCGGCCCCATTGACAAGGTGAGGGGTGAGATGGGACCTGGCTAGGCCAGGGGCACAGCTGGCCATTTCCAGTTTTTTGGAGTTAATACAAAATAGTACTGAATGGGCTAATCTTAGTGTTGGATGAAGGCCAGAGTCCTGGGGAGAATGGCCTTACCACTTTGTACCACCAGGAAGGAGCAGACTGGTCAGGCTCCTGTGGGGCCATTGTTGGGAAGTCTGAGGGCTTGTAGGTATGTGGCCTAGAGAAGGTGGATCATGGTGAATTGCTGTTTCATTGCACGAGTGAGGTGGGTGCAGGGCCTGGGCAGTGTAGCCCAGCGTCAGCCCCTAGCGCTGTGGACCCTATTCCCTTACTGTTGCTAGAGCCTCCTCTGATCTCTGCCTTGCATGCCATCACAGGCCATGCAGCTGCTCCTGTGTGATCTGCTTCTTGTGGCCCGCACTAGTCTGTGGCAGCGCCAGCAATCACCAGCCTCAGCCCAGGTAGCTCACAGTGCCAGCAACGGACCCCAGGCCTCTGCTCTGGAGCTACGTGGTTTCCAACAGGACCTGAGCAGCCTGAGGCGCTTGGCACAGAGCTTCCGGCCTGCCATGAGGAGGGTAAGTTCCAGTGCCCTCACCTCACTGGGAGGCGTGAGGCAGGAAGCCAGGGGCCGGAGTAGGCTCTAAATCTGAAACTGGCCATTACCCCACACTCCCCAGGTGTTCCTACACGAGGCCACCGCTCGGCTGATGGCAGGGGCGAGTCCTGCACGGACACACCAGCTCCTGGACCGCAGTCTCCGGAGGCGGGCAGGCTCCAGTGGCAAAGGAGGTGAGGAGGTGTCTGTTTCATGGTGTGTTGGGGGGGGTGTCACTTGGGCTGGTATGAGGAATACTGAATACTGAAAGCTGAATTACAGAATCAGCTGGGTGACAATTTGTGAGCTAGTCATAGGGAGGAGGCTGAGCTCACGCATTCGCTTCACATAGGTGGAGAGCAGGACCACCCGTGTGTGGGAGTTCCCTGTCAGACCTTGTCCTGTGCATGGGGTGTGGCCTTAGCTCCCCTAACATGATCCCTATGTGCAGGCTCTGCAGCCGAGCTGGAGCCTCGACCCACATGGCGGGAGCACACAGAGGCCTTGCTATTGGCCTCCTGCTATCTGCCTCCCGCCTTCCTGTCGGCCCCTGGACAGCGTATGAGCATGCTGGCCGAGGCAGCGCGCACTGTAGAGAAGCTTGGTGATCACCGGCTCCTGCTTGACTGCCAGCAGATGCTCCTGCGCCTGGGCGGCGGGACCACCGTCACTTCCAGCTAGAGCCTGCATGGTTTGCCCGTTATTAGAGGCCCTTAAGGACCTTTGTCACTGGCTGTGGTCATGCAGAGTGGGTGAACCTGACAAGCAATCAGGACCATGCTGACCTCTAGTGGTAAATCTAGAAATTGCAGAGGTTGCATGGCCCAATGCCACCCTCTTGCTCTGTAGGCACCTTAGTGGCTTTTTCCTGTCCTATGGAAAGGAATCTTTCCCCTAGCAGAGGGCCACCCTGTCCCAAGGCTCTCACCTCCTCCTGGGAGGCTTGTACATAGTGTAGGTCCATCTGAGCCAGTTTCCTGCGCAGGCTCCTGTACTACTTGACTTTTGCAAACTTTATTTTCATAGGTTGAGAAATTTTGTACAGAAAATTAAAAAGTGAAATTATTTATAAACTCAGTATTGTTTGTCTGGGTAGATGTCGGGGCCTCTTCCAACTGCCATCCTTCCTGGGTGGTCCTCTGGGAAGTAAGACTTCCTTCCTCCCTGTTCTAAGGGTGTGTTTGCTGGCTTCTGCTTGGGATGCTATGTTTAGCTGACCTGTCCCACTGACCTCATGGTCACACACTTGCTGTTAGCAACCTTGAGGGGCCTTGATGGTCTCAGTTGGCTCTCGCTCCCTAGCCCTCACCAGGTCTCAAGGCCTGTTATGACAGGGCTCTATGACCTCCCTTTATGCCAGAGCATCACACACACAGTCCCCCGGTCATCTCTTTGTACGCCCAGTGAAGTCTTGAACCACAATCAGGACCTGAGCCCACACAGGTCTACTAGTGAGCACAGTCTGGGATCCCTGTTTGTGTCCCCAGGTCCTCCCTCCGTTCCCAAACCCCTAGGGAATCTGGTCGGCATCCACGGGCCGCAAGCTTCCAAAACAATCGTGGTATCTTTATTGACTTTTTTTTTTTTCTGAATGCAATGACTGTTTTTTTTTTTAACTCTTAAGGAAAATAAACATCTTTTAGAAACAGCTCGATACACACAATCTTCAGTGTGAAGCAATATACTAATAAGAACACTAGTTGTCTTAACATTTACAGTCTTCATATATATTATATATATGTATATGTATACATATATATACACTATATAACGAGGCCAGATATAATACACACGTTTACCATTTTACAGTCATATGTACAGGAAGTTGCAGGGAAAGGGAGGGGCTGCATCAGGCCTAGTGAAGCGTGGACAGAGCTGAGAACACAAACGGACAGGTGGGGACTGGCCATGGCGGCAGCGGTGGTGATGGTGATTGCAGGGGGAGGGGCATCACTGTAGCCCCTGCCCCAGCCAAGGCCAGGTCAGGGCTCTGTGCTGTGGAGCACACGACGCATAGCAGCGACACACAGAAGCGAGCATGTTCCCAACATATATACATTCTATATAACATATATAGAGAGGGGTACACAGGTTTGTACACCAAGTCCAGCACTGTCCCCGCCCATGAGCCGAGCGAGTGCCAGTCCCGGGACCCATGGTGGTGCTTTGGGAAGGCTGCACATCTGCTTAGAGGGTAGCCAGGCCGTTTCCTCGAGCTTCCGGACCGGGCTTCAACAGTAGGGTGGAAGACTGCAAAGGGACAGACAAGCCACAGGGCACCGCCCCGGGCCAGCCCACATCAGGGACCACTTGGCTTGAGCCCAGGCCTCCCTTGGGGGCCAGGGCAGCATTCCCCCTCTGGGCCTCTACCGAAAGGCTTGGGTCCTGCCCCACGTCATCCACCGAGTCAGCAGCACCCTCAGCCTCTTCCCAGGGGCACAGCTTGCATGCCACGTCGGTTCAGAACTTGCAGGGGACTTGCACCCCGCCCGAAGCTGTGCCCGGGGTCCAGCTGCCCGGTGGCCTGCCCTCGCCAAGTCTGGCCTGGAACAGGTTTTCTTCACAACCCGGGCCTCACGCCAGCGCCCGAAGCAGCCAGCCGGAACCAAGGCCTGGGATGGGATCAAGGGCAGGCTGTGGGCGCAGCTCCTCTTCTTCCTCGGAGGCTCGGCCACATGGGGATTACAATGGCAGCCTCTGTGGGAGGGACAGCACGTTATGCCAAGGCGAACCGCTGCCGCCCACCCCAGTCCTTCCACGCAAGGCCCTGCAGCCCACTCTTGGGCTGTGGGGAAAGTACCTTAGGGCCATAGCCCTGCCCCTCCGAAAACTCTCTGGCAAGGCAGGGAGACAATGGGTTGGGTAGGGAGCCCTCTGGTAGCCTACCTTATGTTTGGGGCACTTCAAAGTAAAATTCTCCTCAATGAATGTGCAACCTGTGAGCAAAGACAAGTTTCTGTGACACGGCAGAGGAGGCTTGGCGGCCAGTGTTGATTCTGAGCACCCAGGCCCTGCTTAGAAGCCTCATTAGTCTGAACTCCACCTAAGAACTCAGCCCCTCTGCCTCACCCCTCCCTCCCTACACTGCTAGACTCGGCCGCCACCCCCCTGCTACACAGCCATCTTCATGCCTACCTGGGCAGTGTGCACCTGAGACACTTGGGCCCATCTTTCCTCTCCCTCCTGCCCGCCACTGACCAGGGTCACCTTCCCAGACACATCATGTTCTCATCTCCCATCTCACGCTAGGGATGGTGCAGAGCCTGCCCATAAACCTTCCGAAAACTCCACCCCCTCACAGAGTTGCAGGCGGGGTCTGTCTTCTAGGGTCAGCTGCTGCTAGGTGCTCAGACACATAGGTTTGGCTCTGGTGTGGGCTGGACCTAGGTTCCGATACAGCCTACCCAGGGGGGGTTGCTACAGCGGGGGGGGGGGGCACTGTGGGACTGATACAGATGTCCAGATGGATCCTGTGCTACAGCCAATGTGCTCTTAGAAGCCAGGAAGGGGATGATAGCCAGTGCTCACCTTGCTTCTAGCGACCTAGGAGCCTGAGGACACTTAGAAGCGGCTGGCCCCATGTGGTGAACTATTCCTTCCTGCCCTCCCTAGCCACGTGGTAGCTAGCCACTCTGGCCTCTCCACTTGCCCTGGCTGCTGTGTCTCAGGATTCCACCTCCCTGACAGCTGTTCAGAGGTGTCCCCCCCTCCCTGTCCCCGGTGCTGAGGACATGAGCCCAATGGGGACAGCTCCAGTCCAGCTTCACCACAGGGCAGCTGCTGGCTGTGGCAGTGGCTCCCTCCTACTGTGTCCCACCCTTAGCTACATTGTTCTGCCTTTGGCCAACAGAACACAGGTTACAAAAGCCTTGTTACCTGTCATTGCAGGGCCCTGCTGCTGTCACAAAGATGTGCTAGGCCACCCCTGAAGAGGCTAGCACTGCTACCGCTGGGGGTGGCTACAGAAGCCCACCCCTGCAGAGCCTGATCTAAAAATTAACGGTGCTATGTAAGCTACTAAGCTGGGTGTGGAGAGGCAAGGGGCTTGGCCCTGCTACTGAATGCCCTCTTTTCTCACGCCTGCCTATCCTGCCCAAATCAACATCTTTTTGTTTCCTGATTTTCAAAACAGGGTTTTTCTGTGTAGCCCTGGCTGTCCTGGAACTCTTTCTTTGTAGACCAGGCTAGCCTGTAACTCACAGAGATACAGATACATCTGCCTCCTGCATGCTGAGATAGAGGCATGCATCACAGCACCTGACCCAAATCATTATCTTAAAATGAGGAAACCACACTTGACATACCCACTCTCATTTTTTTCAAGTCCTGTGACTCCTGTGTGGGCAGTCTCTCGGGTGTATGGTTCTACCTGCACCGGTCAGCCATTCTCTTCTCCATGGACCACTGTGGTAATTCATCAGTCCTGATCATGCCAATGTCTTAGATTCCTGTTAAGTGCTCAAAGCCTTGTCGGTAGCCCCACCACTAACCAGCATCCATCTAATGTTCAGAGACCTAGCTAGCTCCAAGGTCACCTGTCTTGAATCTTTCCCAGATTCTGCCCAGCTCAGACAGAGTTTTCTCCTCATGACGGGATAGTTGCTCATTGCCAACTAGAGAAAATTTAGGATAACCTCGGCATGCCTGTGAGGGATTATCTTTTTTAAAAAAACCCATAAATTTACATTTAGGGGTGTTCTGACTGCAAACTTCTATGCACCATATGCACCTGTGCCAGTGAAGGCCAAAATGGGGCCCCAAACCCCTAGAACCGAGGCTTCAGATGGTTATCAAGACCCCAGTCAAACCGGGGTGCTCCTGAGCAGCGAAGCTGCCATCTCTCCACCCGCATGAGGGTATGAGGGTATGAGGGTGTTATCTTGATTTGTGCTACTGTTTCTTTTCTTTCTTTCTTTCTTTCTTTTTTTTTTTTTAAGGTTTTTATTATTTTGGGAGGGTGTCACTAATGTAACCTTGGCTGGCCTGGAACTCATTATGTAGACCAGGCTGACCTTTGAAAATGGAGATCTGTTTGCCTTTGTATTCCAACTGCTAGGATGAAAGGCAAGTGTCACCATGCCTGGCTTAAGTTTAATTTTTAAAAAATGTGTGTATATGTATGTCTGAGAGGGTATGCACTGCAGTACTGACAGAAGCCAGAAGGGGGCATCAGATCCACAGAAGCTGGACTTACAGGTAGTTGTAGGCCACCAGTATGTGGGTGCTGGGAATAGAACTTGGGGCCTCTACAAGAGGACCCTTTACTGCCCAGCCATCTCAGACAGTCTCACCATAGAGCCCTGGATGACCTGAAACTAGCCATGTAATCCAGGTTGGCTTTCAACTCAAAGACATTTGCCTGTCTCTGTCTTCCAAGTGCTGGGATTAGAGTGTTGCCACCATGCCTAGATCCTTTCTGCTCCTTTTTTGACTTCTTCTTTTTGAGGCAGGGTCTCTCTGTATAGCTGACTGTTCCAAACTCACTATGTAGAGCAGGCTGGCCTTAATCTCACAAGAGAGCCTCCTGCCTGTGCCTCCCAAGGGGTGGGATTAAAGGCATGTGCCACCCTGCTCAGCTCTGCTCTGCTTCTTGACCCATGTAGTGTGACCAGCGCCCTTAAGTGCCAGTTGCTCTGACTTCCCTACTATGGCAGCTTGGGGCCCGTGACAGCCAGAACAAGCATTTCCTCCTCTAAGCTGCCTTTGTTGGGGCATTTTATTGCAGCAACAGAAAAGTAACGGAGACACCTAGTCTATTCCTGGGGCAGAACCATGCTGTCCTGTCTGCCCTCTTCAGGTGGGGGCCCTGGGAAAGCTGAACTAGCCTGGAGCAGGAGAGAACAGAGAAAGCCAGAAAGCTCCCAGCCTGCGTGGCTGTGCATGAGACAGCACACAACAGGGAGGTGGCTAGGGACAGGGTATAAAGTAAATTGCCACATGGTGCCTTTGGCTGAGTCAGGTCTAATAGGGAGTGAGAGCTGTGCTTAGGCTGAGTCTTCATTCCATTACACATCACACTGTATGAAGACAGTCACCGAGGACCCCAATCCTGTGCCCAGTGACACCCCTTTCTGCTCAGTGTCACCATCTGAAACCCTGTGTGGTTCCCAGGTGGCATGGCTAGGGTTAATGCTGGCTCAGGGTCCGTTGTGAAGACAGCACTGACGCCATTCCACTGCTCAGCCTAGGATCGAGGGCCAGGCCAGAGCTGACAGGCACGGAGAGCAGCAACGCTTGGCCCATGAGGAGGCTGTACCTTCTGGACAGTCCTGCTGCTACCCCAGCTTCTCACATTCCAGCTCTGCAGATGGGCTGGATCTGGACAAGAGTGGTGCTGCCATTCCCAGTGACCAGATGCTTGCTTTACAGACAAGTGCTTCAAGTTCCCCACTTAATGGCTTAGGACTAGGCTTCTTGGTCCTGTGGCCCCCAAACAATGAATGAGTAGAAATGAGGGCAGGTCACAGGGGGTCTGTCTGTCACAGACACACAGGCCTGTTCCAGACTCTGCAGGCCGAGTCCTGAAATTCACCATGGCAGCTGACCTGTCTCCACTTTGACCTAAATTCCCCCAGTTTTATTTTTCAATAGTAAGTGCTGGGGATGGTGTCTCTGGCACTCAGGTAGTGTGGTTGGCATGGCCATGTTCTGTGTAGGAGCACAGGATGGCTGCCCACAATCTATCACGGAAACAGGGACCCTCTCAGTCCATTTGGTTTTCTGTTGAGTGTACTCCTGTTCATCCTTAAGAGCCCATGCCCATCAGTTTCCTTCCTGAGCTCTTTGCTCATATCTCTGTTCTATCATTTTTTATGTCTGCCGGGTAGGTAAGGACTGACCATTTCCACATCACTGGAACTGCCAAATGCAGGTAGAGGCAGGAAAGCAATGAGTTAAAGAGCTGCTGGGGCAGGCGAGGGCCTGGGAGTTGGAACAGCTGTACCCAGGCCAGCTCTTACCTGTGTCATTGGCACAAGGGTAGTGGTAGGTGTGGATGCACCCTTTACAGGAGCAGGAGATGGTTGCACCGGCTTCATGACAGCTGGAACATGGCTGAAGAGAGAGGAAGGCAAGTGAGTCCTTATGTATTCCAGACAGGCCCTCAGCACTTCTGCCAGGGCGGCACTGATGCGGCAGGGTGGGAAATGCCCTCGGGGCTGGCCCTCTGCCACCTCCTGGGTTGGCACACGGGTGGAGGACCCTCTTGGGCTAGTGGTGCTAGTCACCACAGTGGCCATGGCTGGCAGCCACCATCTGTCAGGTCAGGAGTGGCTTACATGCTGGCTCTGGTGTGTCCTCATGTACTGGCTCTCATTGACCTCCACTTTCCAGATGAGGAGACAGGTCCATGTGAGAGAGAAGCACTCTTTACCCAAAAATGAGCTAGGGGTGGGGAAGAGTTGACATGACCCCCAAGAGGCTGATCTCATGTGAATCTGATGTCCCCCAGAACATATCCAGCCCCCGGCTGGTCGCCATTATAACTTTTGCTGGGCTCGACATGGCTGGGACAGGACAATGCCAAAAGGCTATTGGAGGAATGATGGCGAACCTTGGCACGGGTTGAGGGGTGTAGGTGGATCCCAGGCCACCTCTGTTCCCAAGCCTGTCGATACGGTGGGCAGCAGAGGACACGAGACTCAGAGCCCAAGTCCTTCAGTAACAGCACGCGTGGTGCTGGCCATGGCTGGGAGGTCCCAGCACAGCACTGTTCTCCCGAGGCCAGAGAAGCAAAGCTGGAAAAAAGCCATAAACTCGAAGCTCGAGGTGTATGAGAGCCACAGCTCAGCAGGTTCAGGCTGCCCTGGCAAGGTGGGTCAGCAAGAGAGGGAGACATCCGTGGAGAGCTTCCGCAGGAGCCTCTCGAGGGCCTATAGCCCTCGGCCACCTCTCAGGCCTCTAAAGGAGGATGGAATACAGTGGGAATCCAAGGGAGACCGACCCTCATTCACAGTGAGCCTCTGGAGCACAGAGATTTGATGGTAACTATGGCCCCTGGTGGCAAATAATCCCAAGAAACTTCCAAGGCAGGACTGACTGCTCATTCCAGATATGGAGAAACTAAGGCACAGAAGGATGAACTGTTGTTCTCAGCACCAGGTGTCTTACAGGGGCAGAGCTGATAACTGTGTCCTATTCCTTGGCCTAAGCATCCACAGCCAGAAGCCAGCAGTCTCCAGGTCCCTGAATTGCAATGCCCGCTCTAACCAGAAAATGAGGTGCATGGTGACAGACTGAGGTTGTGGGCAGCCTGGGTGGCTAAAGAGCTGGAAGGTGGGCATGGCGGGCTGGGACATAGACAGGCACTGGGGAGGATGGAAAAGACCAAAGGCCTGGCCAATGTGTTGGGTGGGAGCTGGCATTTTGGGGTTTTCGGAGGACACAAAGCTTCCTGAAGTTGGATTTGAACCAGGGTCTACCTAGTTCCTAGAGAGGGCAGTGCCAACAAGCCACCGAGGCCAAAAGCAATGATCTGAACCATGTCCCCACAAGTCACTCTCCAGGGAACCGGGAAACCCTAGCTTATCCTCCGTGTATTCTGGGGGGCTATGTCTTATGAGCCTGTGGCTGTGGGGTACAGCCTGGCAGTAGGAGCCCTCAGTATACCACCAACCCTTGTTCAATGAGAGCCTCTCCTGGCCTTCCCTGTCACCCCGGGGTGTGGCAGCATCAACAAGGCTCAGCAGTGAGTGTCTCCAGCTCCAGCTGTGACCCTGTAACCTATACACCCTCAAGTCAACAGGATGTTCTGTGTGCCAGCATGGGCAACAAAAGGTCAGAGGCACAGGACCAGGCCAGGGAGTGGGGGCCTTGACCTCCACTCACCAGTTTCTCCTTGTTTATGAGCCCAGTGCTGGGGGCTGATGATACGAGATGACTGGGTCCCAGCCCTGACCCTCAAAGAAGCCCTGGATAATGCAGGATATCAGGTATCCTGCTGGACAAGGGTTCCGGCCTTGTTACTTTCTAATGAAGGGAGATGAGACTATTTCAAGGTAGCTGTGAAGATTCATGAGATAGGCAGGAAGGTGGAGTTTGGTCCTGTCTGCTGCATGAACTGGCTGAGGTACCAAAATCTATGCTGTCTTGTGTCTCAGGCCCTTCTCAGCGAGGTGGGCGGAGAACGGAGCGAGAGTCTACAGCCATCATCATGGGCAGGAGATGCCTGGAGCCAACGGCAGCATCTACAGTGCTCCCCAAGACAGTGCAGTGGGAGGAGGGGGCCGCTGGACACTCAGCGTCCTCTGAGCTCAGCTGCCCACAGTGGACTGGGGAAGGAGGGTGTAGATACCCAATAAGGACAGTGTGCAGGAGCAGGCTTGGGAGCCATGCTGCCCAGGGCAATGATCTGCGGAGGCAGAAACTGCCTCTGCTGCTTGGGGCTAAAACGTCAGGGGGAACATGGGCTCTGGAGTGGCCTCTGCTAATCTCCTTGGTCTGAGGAACCTGAGCTGCAGCCACAGCTCAGAAAGCTCTCTCCACCCCCAGACCTGTGATCCCAGACACAGCCCTCAAGATCAATGTGTCAATGTGCTGGGTCCTGTGACCTTGCCCCATGGGAGGAAGGGACAAGGGCAGGAACAGTGCATGTGGCAATTCAAAGTTCTCTGAAGGGCCTGAGAACGGAAGGTCTGGGCTTCGAGGCTTCTGTGGTCAGGTGACTCAGGGCTGACCAGAACCAGAGCCCCATGCTCTAGCCACGTTTAGGAGCTATCCTGTATGTCCCAGTTCAGGGAAGACCAGGCCATCTTGGCATTCAACTCAGGAAGAGCTCTCTGTCTTGGCAGCACCCAGCAGCTCCGGTTTTGGGTAGTGTGTGTGGGAAGACTGGCCCAGGGGAACTGTGGCATATACCTTGGGGAGGGTGGATGTGCCCTGCTGTAGCCCAAGGAATACTTCAACTTACTTCCACACTCCCTCAAGGGCCTCTAGGGCCTGGGGACTGTACTCTGGCTATGGGCACAAGTGACCCACAATAAAGCCCTGGAGACACGCCTGCCAGCCTGTCGGTACTTCCCAATCCCATCCCTTATCCCAGCTGCTGTAGCTTCTTACCATGTCCACAGCTACCTTCATGGCCTCCTGCAGCCCAAAGAGCTTCCCGGCCACGAGGTACACCCCGCTGGTCCACACAGCACAGGCCTCATGCACCCAGTGTTCCTGGGTGTCCCCACCAGGCTCTGTAGGGGTCTCTTTGCTGCATTCATGCTTGCGGCTCTTGTCAGCTGGGGCCGCCTCCTCACCCCCGTCCCCCTGACCGTCACAGCAATAGCAACTCTGCAGTCGCCGTGACAGGCCCCGGGCACTGGTGCGCAGGGAACCCTGCTTGGCAGGGTCAGCTGGGCCATCGGGCCTGGACAGCCTCCCCGGGGTGGTGGTGGTGGCCGCAGTGCTGGAAGCCGTGCTGCTGGCTGCACACTCCAGACCTTTGACTGTTCTCTCGAGAGGCAGAGAAGCCTCCTCAAAGGTGCCCTCCAGGCGCACCTTCTCCTTGAGTTTTGGTTTCTTTTTGGGGAGGCAGTGTTCAGGGTAGTAGGGGCCGCAGAGGTCCCCAAGGTCCTTGAAGTTGGCCGGGTTTTGGCAGAGGCAGCAGACAAGGCAAGAGGTACTCAGGGCCTTGGACACCACAGGCCCCAGATGCATGGTGGAGGAGAGGGGCAGGGAGGGCCTTGGCTGCGGGGCAGAGCCTCCAGGGAATGTGGTCAGAGAGGCCCCAGCTGGTTCTAAGGAAGAGGAAGAGGAGGAGGAGGCAGAGGAGGAGGGCTTCCAGTGAGGCCTGGGCTCTTCCCCCGGGGAGTTGACAACAGTGCATATGGTGGTGTAAGCGTCTCGCTTCTCCACCCGCACAAAGGGCGAGAAGGCTGGAGTGCGGCTGTCTGCCCTCAGCCGCTTGCAAGAGGAAATGTATTTGAGTCGGATTTCAGGCTCCGCAGGATCCAGGGGCAGGACCTGCTGCTGCTGCTGCTGCCGCCTCCGGGCGCCGCGGCCCTTACAGGGGGAAGCATGGGTGCTCTTCGCCCGGCCTCGGCTGAGGCGCTTCCGCTTGGAATAGCTGCTATAGCTGGCTTGGCCTGGCTGCTTCTGTACCCTTGTCTGTGGCTGGCAGGGCCGGCCTTCAGGGGGCTGGGAGGCCAGTCCTGGCTCCTCTGTCTTTGGCTTCTTGCCTCCTCCTCCGCAGCTCTCCTCATCCCCACCCTGAGTGCTGCTGCTGGCCCTGTCATGAGTAGCAACAATCAGAGTTTGGCCAGGACAGGGCCGCTTCTCCAATGGGCCTTTAGAAGGTCCCAAGGCCCCGGTCCTGCCTTTCCGGCTCCTTTTCTTGGGTGCCCGGGCAGTCCCTAGGGATGATGGCAAGGTCTCTGGGGACAGGAAGGCCTCGGCTTTGGGACAGTCAGCAGCAGACGACAGTTTCTTACTACTCAAGAGTTTGCCTTTCAGGGACCTGCTGGCTGGATTTCTGCACAATGGGTCGGCTCCTGAGGCTGCTGGTAGCATCTGCCCAGGGCCCACCCCTCCTAGGCCCTCTTCTGCCCCAGCTGGACTGCCCCCTGAACGCTTTTCAGGTAGGGCTGGGCTCCGGGGCGTCCCAGAAGGAGCCCCCGCCACTCTACATGCAAGCTTCTTGAGACCGGGTGAGGTGATCTTCTGCACTATGGCCTCCAGCTTGAGGCCACGGCCCTTGCGGGGTGGGAGCACCTTGGTCCTCACAGCACTGGGAAGGGATGATGGTGTAGCCAACCCCATGCACGCAGCAGCGGGCGGTTCCAGGGGAGGTGGTGGAGGGGGCTCCCCACTGCCTCTGGGCCTGGCCCTCTGGGGCGAGGCCATCCTCAAGAGGCCGGAGGAGCTGTCCGGCCTCTCCTCCCGCCCAGCCGCTGCACTTCCATTGCTGCTTCTCAAGATGAGGCTTCGCTTCTTGGTGGGGACGGGAGCCATGAACGCCGACTTCCTTTTGAGCGCGTGCAGAGGCCGATCTGAAAGCTTGCTGCCGGTACCAGGCTTGGGCACTCTGACCCGCTGGCTCACCCGGCCTTCCTTCGGGGAGCCAGCAGAGACCTTGAATGCAGTGGGTAAGTGGTTGCTGGCGGGCAGCTTCTTGGTGGCCCGACAGTCTGGCATCCGGCTTTCTGAGGGACGCCGCCGTTTGGCATGGAAGACCTGCTGGGGTTTGGTGCGAGACCGGAGGACCATGGAACGCTGGTCCTTGCCGGGGATGCTGGGAGAGTCTGGCTCCTTGGTCTTGGAGCCCATGGGGCTGCTGTCCGAGGCCACCGGCAGGGCGGCAGGGTTGCTGGGACTGGAGGCCGCCTTGGGGGATGGTTTTCCTACCCGCTTGCCAGACTTGAAGGCAGCTCGCTGTTTGCCACCCAGCTTGTCGGGAGGCGTGGGGGTGGTGGTCAGGCCTGGAGGGCCGGGAGTTTGAGGCTCGCTCAGAGCTGTAAGAGAGCGAGTACACATTCTAGGGAGCCCTTCGGACAAGCCCCGACCTGGGGCTCCAGCCCCTTCCGCCTGTCCCTGGGGGGCTCCCGTGCAGGACTCTGGAAGCAGGAGGTCTTTGGGGAGTGCTGGCACCCTGCACGGAGAGTCTTCGGCCTCTGGCAGTCCCCGGTGCACCCGCCGGCTCCGTAAACTCTTGCCCCGCGGCACAGGCTCTTTCTTAGCAATGGGCACCTCAGGCACTGCGGGCTTGTTAGGCTTCGGGGCCAGAGAGCCTTCGGAGGCCGTGGAGCTCCCGGGGGCTCTCTCCATCTCCGACCCATCCTCTCCAGGCTTCATATGTGACAACGAAGACTCAAACCAGCTCTGGACCTTTGACTCAGCACCCACCGAGGGGCCCAGCAGGACAGCAGGCTCTCCAGAGAGGTGACACTGGGAGGCCCAGGCGGCCTTCGTGTCCAGCGCTTCCTCTGCTTCCTCCTTGGTGCAGATCAGAGGGGCCTTGGGGGACAATGGGTCCTGCAGGCTGGGCCTCTGCTCCGGGCTACCCAGCAGTTCACACAGGGAAGAGTACTCCTCTTCGGCCTCCAGGTCCTCCTTCCTGCCAGGGGGTGGCAACAGTGGCAGGTCCCCAAAGTCAGTGGAGGGGCAGCAATGGCGGCTGTCCTCCAGCCACTCATCAGCTTTGCCCACCTCAGGGCACTGCAGCAACCCACCCACTTCCTCCTTCACCCCATCTGCCTCCTGCTGCTTGAAGTCCCCAGTCAGTGCAGCTGCTGGCTTCCCAATGGCGTGCTCTTCCTGGAAGGCCAGGCAGGCAGGGGTCTCGTGTGCATCTGCTTTGCCCACATTGTCTGGGGCTTTTGCACCCTGCTCCAAGCCCTTGGTGAGCTCACCAGGGTGGAGGCCCCAGCGAGGACAAGCGTCGCCCAGGTTCTCCTCTGGCCAGGCGAAGGGATTGGCACTGTCCGCCGAGCCGGCAGTGGTTGGATCTGGAAAACAGTCAAATGCTGCCGTGGCGGGGTCTGGAGTGGCGGCTCCAAGCAAAGGCTTAGTGCCAAAGGACAGGGGACTGGTCGTCTTCTTCGGGTCAGTGGCGGCAAAAGCCACAGAAGGGTCTTCAAACAGCCCTGGGCTGAAGTCCTTGGTGCTGCTGCCCTTGTCCAGCTGCAAGGGCTCAGGGAGGGCTTCTGGTTCCCCTGGCTGTGACCATGAAGTCTTGGCCACAGTGTCTAGGCAGGTACTGTGGTTCTCCAGAGAGAAGGGTGGCTTGCCATTGTCCTTGGGCAGGCTGGAAGCCTCAGCCCAGGCCTTGTCAGCCTTCTCAACGATGGCTTCCTGAAGCCCCAGGATCTCAGAGGCCAGATCTTCCTGGGCCAGGGCACTGAGCAGCAGCCGTGGGCAGTCCCGCTCACCTGCCACGAATTTGGAGAAGCTGTCTAGCGGCAGGGTACCGTGCAGGCTCTGGAAAGAGTCATCGGACTTGGTGGACATGTCATCGGGTGAGGTCACAGAACAGGTGGACACGGACTCGGGCTTGGCCTTGGAGTTGTTGTTGACCCGGGCAGGACTGCCGCGGGCCTGGCTGCAGTAAAGGAAGCTGCGCTCTAGTGGGTCCTCGGAGCCACTAAGGTAGTCGGTGTCCTGGGGCTCAGCATGAGTGGACTGCGGAGTGCTGCTCGGTGGCTCAGACAGTGGTGTGCCTGCTGGCTCAGCTGAATAGCCACTGCCCTCGGGGCTACAGTGCTGGCTTTTGTGCTGCTCTGGAGTCCGAGACACAAGGCTCTTGACCCCTTTCTTCTGTGGCATGGCAGCTTTGGACAGCAAGAGTTGCTGCACGGTGTTGGAAATGTTTTCCACCTGGGAGGTGAGTGCTGTGAGGCTCTGTAGGCTGAGGTCTGACAGCAGGTTGTCAGGGAGCTTCTCCTTTTGCAGGGGTTTGCAGTTGCTGACCTGGGGGTCCACAGAACTGGCAGCATCTGTGGGGGATGGATTGAGCAGGGGCATGAAGTGGCTGTGGTCTGTGATGCCTGTGGGGAAGGCCCCGGTGCTAAGCGGCTGCTGGCTATAGGGGAAGTTCTCCAGATTGGGCATCAGTGGTGACGGGGTGGAGCTATAGGAGGGGGACCGACCCACAGACCGTGCAGGGGAGTGGCTGGAGCTAGGGCTGAAGGTCTGGTAATACTGTTCTGGAGTCCTGACGGCTGTGTCGGGTGGACAGTAGCCCTGGCCTTGCTGTCCATAGTGTTGGTACTTGGCGAGGTTCTGGTAGTGGAGAGTTTCCTGGGTGTGATGCCGGCCTTGAAGAGTTTGCTGCTGCTGCTGCTGCTGCTGCTGCTGCTGCTCATAGCCAAGGCGGCCTGATTGGTAAGCGTGAAGATTCTGGACCCGCTGCCCTGGGGCCAGGCTTGCATTGGCACTCATTGGCCTGTCATGAGGCTGGGCAGATGGTGCTGTGCAGCTCTTGAATGAGTGGGCCCCCTGCCCAGCACCCTGCACTGCGGGGGCGTAGGTGGAAGAAGCGGGGAAGGATTGAGAGTGCTGGGGGAAATGGCCGCTCTGGGGGAAGGGCAGAGGGGAGGCAAGGTCATTCTGTGGTTTCTGCCTTTGGAGTTTGGGGTAAGCCAGGGGCTGCTGAGGCTGTGGTGGGGGGGCATGCAGGCTGTGAGTCCGGAAGGGAAGTTGGGGGCCCTGCTCAGGGTACTGCCTGTTTGGGGGCACCACCGTCTTCTTCATCAAGTTCTCCTCATACTTGCTCACTGCCCCTACCAGGGGCTGCGGCTGGGGAGGTGGTGGCTGTGGTCCCCCCCAGGTCTGAAGACCCTCCTCGCCAGAGTAGCGTCCTGGGTAGGGGCTGCTGTCTTGCACATAGCTGGGGAAAGGCGGCCTCCCCTGCAGGGACTTGCTGCCTCGGTGGTACTTGTCTGCAGCTGCTGTGGCCACTGTGCCCGGTGTGCCAGGGCCACCTTCATAGCCTGTATAGTGCTGTGGGGTGTAATAGTCCTTGGCCAGCAGCCGCTGCCGATCACAGCTGAGCCCAGCCTGACCTGGCCTGTAGTTCTCCAGGCGCGATGTCTCCTGTGAGGTCTGTGGGTAGTTTTGCTGTTTGCCATGGAAACCACACCTTTCTCGAAAAGACTGCATGACTTGAGCTGGTAACCTGTGAAGAGACGGGGTGGTGCAGAGGGAAAACAATTCAGATGGGCCATGTTCCACTCTCTTTGTCTCAGCCAGCACCCCTCCGGGCCACCTTCCCACCAGCTGTGCACATATTGACAACCCCTGGGTCTGGGAGCTGTGCTCTGCCTGAAATCCTGCTTCCACGGTGTCTGCAGCTGAGCTCCGCTAAGAAGACCCTCCACTAACATGGACAGTCCAAACCAGGCCGCACAGAGCAAGTCGCAGGAACGGCCACCCCAGATCCCTCTCGCCAGCTCTGCCGCCCTGTTCGTTTGTCTGAACCACCACGCCCAGCCCTAGTAGACGGTTCAAATTAGCAGAGCGATTACAGTCTATTCCCGGGGGCCTACTGGATCCCATAATCTTAGTCTTTGAGTAGCCCGACTGAAGCATGACCCAGACACACTAGGTACCCACGAGGCCCCCCTCCCCACTTGCCAGGCCTGCTGTGACTGCACATACAGGAATGCACACATGTACAAAGGACCTATCAGGCACATGTACATGCACGCTCACACACACCTCCCCAGCAATGCCATCTGGTCTCTGTCCCTTCTGGCAGATGTTGACTGGGGGCTGCTAAGCCAACTGTCCACATAAAGCCCTCCCTCCTCAGACTCCTGGGAATGGAGGATGGTAGCACCTGCCTCCTGTTCTTGGTATCATAGGTGCATAAACAGATTATGTAGTCCAGAGTGTGGGGATGCATACTAATAGGGGACGAAGAAGCGGTCCCCTGGCCACTGGAGAGCACACTATCCCGCAACTCTTCTCTGTCCGCTCCTGCTGAGCTGCTCCTAACTTTCTGGCAGGCCAGGACTGGTGTAGGCAGCCCGATGTGGGGACAGGGGCTTTTATGGCTACAGTCACAACAGAGGCTTGTGTGTCTCCGCTGGTTTCCTTCAACTGACTGGCTTGCTTACCCAGGAAAGTCCTCAGTGGCTCGAGAGGGTAATTGCCCCCAAGCCTTCAGAGAAATCACAAAGAAGGCTAGTTATTGAGACTGCGGCCCACATGTCAGGGCTTACCCAAGCCACCACACAGGCTGAAGGCAGGAGGTACAAGTTCTCTGGGACTGAGCAGCTCTGGTCCCCTGGAGGGAACTGGGACTTTCCAGTGCTTGTTCCAAAACATTCTAAGATGGAGGTGTGGCCTGCCTTAGACCACAAAGGCCTCAGGGGTGGAGAGGTAGGTGCCTCACAGAAAAAAACACAGAAGTGTAAGAGGCACAGGAATGGAGGGCTTGCACCAGCAGAGATACAGCTTCCCTGTAGTCTTTCTTTGTCTTAGAACTGACCCAGGGAAGGCAGGCAGGAAATGCAGCACCCTATGCAGAGGACAGGGCATCCAGATAACCCCAGAGCCCACAGCAGGCTCCATCCAGCTGCCCCTAAAACAACTATCCTCCTCCCCACACTGCTCAAGCCTTCTGCTGCCCACCCCCGCTCATTACCTCTGTCTCTACCCCACTAAGGCAGTGCCCACCTACCCTTTGGATCACTTCACTGCAGTCCTCCTGCTTTAGATGAAATACCTCAGGCTGTGCTAATCCAGAGGGGCTGGAGGCAGCATCTATCCAGGTGGGCAGCCTGGTGCCTCCTGCCCTACCTTCCCAGAGCAAAGCACACTCTGAATGGAGGTGGATGTCACCCCTGCTCAGGACTGCTGGTGGGCCACTTCTAAGACCAAGACACAAAATGCCAGTTTCCTTTCCTCCCTGGGTGTGTGTTTATACGTACAAACCCAGACTGCTCTGAAGGCTACATCTGCCGCCCTCATATATCTGCACAAATTACATTTCGGTTTTTATTAGTCCCAGATCACTCTCATTTCCTGCTGAGTGTCCTGTAGATATCATTAACATTTCTACGGCTGGAGTGGTGCGTGTGTATGTGTGTGTGTGTGCACACACACGCGCGTGTGCGCACGCTTCCCCCCTTCCCAAAATGCATTACCAAAGACATTATCTAAAAAGAGGGGGAGCCATGAACAGTGTCCCCTCCCTGCCCCATCTAATCAGTCCAGCTGCTGCGCCTTTTAATTTCCCCACACAGGATTATAGGCTGGCTTCCTGATGCACACAGGCAGCTGGATGTGGAAGGCATCTATCTCTAAGAAAAGACAGTTCAATTAAAATCCCAGAGGCCCAGTGCCTGTTGGAGGACACAAGCAGAAACATGTGCCCCAGCACCACCCTCCAACTCCGGCAGAGAGAGGGGCAGAGACAAAGGCTCCAGCACGGTGCCATCCTAGCTGCCGGGTCGGGGCTGCAAAGGGCCTGCTGGCTCTGCCAGCAGAAAAAGGGGTGCTACCTCTTTAAGAACCACCTCGGGCTTGCAGTGGGTTCTGCTGTTATTAAATTTTGTGATTATGATTATTTTTCAAGAGCACCAGGAAAGGACATGAAAGGGATGAGAGGCAGGTAGCAAAGGGCTGGGGTGGGCAGCATCTACGAGCAAGTGAGGGATAAATCCCCCCAGGTAATGGTGACCTTTCAACATGGAGGAAAGAGGCGCTGAGGTGGCTGGCCTAACAGCAGTAAAGGCTGGGAAAGGGAATCTTGCCCCAGCCTCTGCCCCTCCCCCTTCTCCTGGGACCTTGCCAAGACTTCCCCTCAACCTCCCTGGTAGAATCTGGCAGCTGATGGGAATCCAGAGCAACCTTCTTTGGCCCTAGGGACATGAACACTCCAACCTTGTAACCTCTGGCTATTTCAGATACTGGATGGAAGAGCGCACCAGGCCTACTGAGGATAATGTCAAGATCTTTGTGGACCTGGATGGTGCTTGCAGTCCAGATAACTTCCTTTGACAGTGCAGCAGCCACAGACACAGGCCATCAACAAAGTCATGAAAGTGTTGAAGGCATGGCAAGGTTGAGCCTCAGGCACTGCCCTTCTCCCAAAGACTCCAGGAGGGGGACCTGGCCACCGAGCACCTCGGTGCTTTTATCTTGTCCCTTTTAGTTATAGAACCTGTTTGTGACTCTAGCTGAGCATCAGAGATCAAACCCCTCTCTTGGACGCCACACCAGAAATTCCCACCCTAAAAGAGAGTGTCTTGATACAGGACAGCAAAAAGGCTGGTTCAGGCCAGGTGAACATATGCATAGGCTCCCACCCGCCTGCATGCCCCTCTACAGCAGGCCAGACCCCTGCCTGTAAGCTTGACTCTGTATTTCTGTGGTGCTCAGGACAAACCCAGGACCTTTAGCTTGCTAAGCAAAATCTAGCACTGAGCTGTACCCTAACTCCCAGCAGGCAAACCTACCTATACAGTATCTGGCCAGTCTCCAGTGACTAGTCATTAGTCCAGAGCCTCTTCAGGCCCGAGGGTGGCACCATCAGTAAGATGGGTATACTGTGGGCCAGAGCAGCTTCCTATTGCTTCCAGTCGGCCCTGGAGGAATGTTATCCTGAGAAAAAGAGGAAGAGAGGTGGAGAGGGTGGAGGCTTGTCACCACTTCACTGGCAGCCCCAGCCACTGGCCCTCCCGCCCGCCTAGAGGTGGTTTATGACCTGATTGGTAGCTGCAGGGAAATGGAAAGCCTGACCCACTCCAGGCCTGAGGAGCCAGAGAGGGAAGGGACAGAAGATGTTCCCAGCGATAGGTAAGAGCCCTCGGGCCTCCCATCTGTTCCTGATGAATGATAAATATAGGGCTTTGGGGCTGGGAGATGGCTCAGTTAGTTGGTAGGAGAGCTTGCTGTACATGTACAAGAGCCCGAGTTTGAACCCCAGCACCCATTAAAAAAAGCTGGGTATAACTATGTGAGTCTGTAAGCCCAGCAGCAAAGGGTTGGGGGAGAAATGGGTAGTCTGGTCCTGCTGGCTAGCTAGCCAGGGCCAGTCAAACTGTTTTAAGGAAATAATAGAAAGTGGTAGTGGGAGGCAGAGGTCCTCTTCCACGTGCTTCCTTCCACAAGGATGTCCTCACCCATGTACACACACAAAAACAAATAAGTGGCCTGGGTGAGCCCTAAATTATCAGCCTTTGCCAGATGTTTTGAAGGTCTTTGCCAGTCTCTACAGCCATGCTTGCCTGGGAGGCAGCATGATCTCCATGGAACCCACAAGAGCATTCAAGACACCACACAGTCATGAAAGTGTTGAAGGCATGGCAAGGTTGAGCCTCAGGTACTGCCCTTCTCCCAAAGACTCCAGGAGGAGGTCTTGAGACCAGCCTTGACTCTTTGGGCTAGGGGTAGCATCAGAGAGGGACCATGGGCCTGCTTAGTGGCAGTAAAGCAGCTGTACCCCAAAGCACATCTCTCCAGACCAGCCCATGCTGGCAGCACCTTCTTTACAGGTCCCCCGGAAAGGGTCTGGGGTCCTAAGCAGCCACCGAAGTAGAAAGTGGCCGGCAGAATCACAGGTATAGTTCAGGGTTTCAGCTTGCCTAGCATGCAGTTGGCATCCCCCATCACTGAAACAGAAAATAAGCAGGGCATAGCAGCATGAACCTGTGATCCCAGTATCTGGAATCTGAGGCCAGAGGATCAGATATCAAGCTGAGGACCAGTAAGGCAGGCTAGATACTAGATCTAGATACTCTAGTGTTTGCCAGCATTCATGAACTTATGAGACCTTAAGTTCACATCAGCCTGAGCAATACAGCAAAACTAACTTAAAAAAGAGATGCTAGGGCCCTCCTAAGAGGCTGAATCTGAGAGAAGCATGCTTGAGAAACCCCCTTCCAACTTATCTTCCCCGCTACACGAAGGCACTGGAGTGGGTTCTAACACCATGCCCACAGGCCTTGTACCCGTTATTTCTTAGAGCCCTACAGTGTCTCTAACTAGAATGCAAAGGGTCAAAGGCTGGATGACCTCAGCTGCAGGGGCTCATAGTTCTACTGGCCCTGTGCCCACCATCAGGGCTGCCCTATCTGCAGTCACCTCAGCTGCTATTGCTCACTCATCAGTCTCTTGTGGATACTTTGTTTTGGGTCACTTTATTTACCACTCAACAAAAACCCTCACCAAACACAGGGGGTGGGGGGTACAAAGATGGCAGGGCCTTTCCCATCATGTCCACAGGCTAGCCTGACTTCACTAATGCCACCCACAGTCAGAGTTTGAAGAACAGATGCTCAGGGGTCTAGCTAGAGGTAGTGTTTCTATCCAGGATCTGGAGTAACCAGGGAGTTCCCAGGCTGCTTGGGTTGGTCCACGTTCCAAGCCTGAGCAGTACCAGTCCTTACAGAAGGCTGAAAGTGATCAATACAGCCTTGTCCTCTCCACCTCACGTGCCCAGAAGGACCAGGACTTAACTGACTGGTCGAAGCAGCATCAAAGAAGTGCCAAGGCAGCAGCAGGCTGTCTAAATGCCAACAGGGTTCTGCCCTTGGGCAAGCAAGCCTTTCACCTCCATGGCCTCAAGGCCTTTGTGCTGGTCATCCCCTTAGCTAGGAAAGCCATTCCCCAGACATCTACACAACTCCTTACCTAGCTGCACACCTTGGCTTCTGTGTCATCACCGTATTGAATGACACCTCTGCGCCTCCTTCCACTTTGTCAAAGCACTTACCTTTTGCCTTAACTTAGTACTAGTTTCCTCTTGAATGATAAAGTTCATAAAGCAGAGATTTTTGCCTATTTTATTCATAGCCATGTCCCCATTGCCCAGCACAATAAATATGTATTAAATGAATCATGCTTCAAATGTCACATTAGCCCTGTGAAAACAGCCCAGAGTAAGTGGTCAGGTGAAGAAACACAGTATATGTTTGGGTGGAAACCGGGAGGCGTGGGCTAGAGCCACAGCTCTGCTTCATTCATTGGACACAGACCCTTTCTTAAGGATGAACCAGAGAATCCACTTTGAAGCAAAATATTAGGTAGGGGGGTGGAGACAGGCTGTAAATCTCAGTCCCAAGCATGGCGGGGGAAGGACACAGCTCTTTTTTCGTGTAACAGGTCACAAGTCAGGAATGCATAGTATGAGATGCTTTTCATTTTCAAAAATATTACCAGGGCTGACTGGATAAGAAGGGTTAGTGACTGAGTTCAACCCCTGGAACTCACAATAGAATCAGGCCCAGAAAGTTGTTCTTTTACTTACACACACACACACACACACACACACACACACACACACACACATACAAGCTATCAACCAAGTCTCAAGGGCTTTTATTATTGTTTGTTATTTAAGCAATGCAGAGTTCAAGAAGGCTGGGCTCACACTGGACCATTATGTCAAATACTGATAAAGCTGACACCCATGCAGTTTAGCTCTTGCTTCATTGGGCTTGGTGACTTGGCTATTCAAGAAATAAGGAGCACCCATAATGTTTTCTGGCTACAGAGCAGGCCTTGGGAGCGGCATGGCCCAGACAAACAAAGGTGAGTGAGTGGGTGACCTGGGGACAGCAAGATGAACAGAGGCAGGACTGAGGCCCTGCACAGCCTGGAGCTGGTGTAGGAAGTGGCCCTGGGAACATTCCACAGGAGACAGGTGAGCTCTTGGCCCTCCCCCCTCCTGGGACCCCTGCCAGGTTCTCCTGTGGGGCTCATGACAGCAGTAATTACATAATTAATTGTACAGTGAGCTCCTCCTAAGGGCAAGAGCCTGAAGGTAGTAGGGTTTTCTGGATTTTACTCTTAAACTCCAAAGCCCTACTCTGGCCCCAGAGTTGTCCCTATAAATACTGCACCTGGGAAACAGAAAACCGCTTCTGGCTTTGTATTTATCATATTATTTAGTCTTCAGCCTCAGGGGGTGAGGTCCAGAGAGCAGCTTCCGAGGTGGGTGATGGGGTGGCCAGGACACAAACCGTAGCTGACTAGGGAGGGCAGCGGTAAGTTTGCGTTCTGTCCTTTGCAGCCTTAGTGCTGGTGCCCACTGGCTCTTGGGGTCCATTTTGGAACAGTCCAAAAATCCAGGTGGGGATGAGCAGAGAACCGAGGTTTCAGGGGAATGGATACAACTTCTGTAGTCTAAGGCACAGAAAGCGGCCATGGTGTTGCTGAAGGATACCGAGGGGCGGGATGGGGGAGAAGAGGCGAAGTGGCTGCCCTCCTGAAGCCGGGAGGCAGCAAACAGCAAGGTGGCTTCTTCCAGTAGCAGCTACTTCCTAAGGCCTACCTCATTCCAGTTCTGAGTTCAGCTGCTTATAGCCGGTGGTCAATGAACCCTGTTTCCAGGGCACTGGTCCCTGGTGCTTTCCTGGCAGCTCTTCTTATGTGACCGTGGGGATTCTAGGTCTGCTCTCGAAGCAGCAGCGGCAGCAGCGGCAGCAGCAGCAGCAGCAGCAGCAGCAGAGGGGTCTCTGGCTCATTATAGGCAGTGCTGTCTTTAACCTCCTCAGAAGACAGTATCGGCATGGGAAAGCAACCAGCCCCCAGGAACAGGGCACATTCTTCCTTAACATTCCAATCCCAAACTCGAAGAGATCAATGGAAGCCCAGAGAGGGTCAGTGACTTGTCCACCAGGCTCAGCAGTTGTGTGCCCCAGATGCCTCTCTGTCAAACAGAAACAGAACACGGCTTTCCTCCTCTATACCCCAGCAGGGAAAGATCTTGTTTGCCTCCCGGAGCCTGGCTGGAACCTCCCCTGCTGCTCCCCTGCTGCCTGCCCCAAGGGCTTCGCACTGCAGCAGCTCACAGCACAGGAGGTGCAGCCCTAGCCCCCTCCCAGTGCAGGTTCCATATGGGGGAGCTGGGCACTGGAGCCCCCTCCTGCACGGGCCCCCAGGGGAGGAAGCCGCCTGTCAGGCAGCCTCGGCGTGTCAAATCCTCTTGCTGCCTAATTGTGAGACGGCGGCGTTTAAAGAAACGCTTTTCTGGCCGCCTGCCACACCGCAAACTGCTTGGTATAATTTTATTATTAAGGAGAGAGAAAAAGAGAAGGGGCTGGAGGAGAGAGAAAGGGGAGAGCGGAGGAGGAAATTGCTTCGTCCAAGTCAGCTGGTGGAGTATTCCGCTCAATGTGAAAGCAGGGACAGCTTTCCAGTTGGCAAGCTGACTCCGTTAATTGCGCATTCAGTCTCTACTTAGGGTAATTGGAACGAAGCGGGGCCCGGCTCTGACAATTAGGGTCTGCGACTAGGCCATTAACCCTTTCCGCAACAAGCCCCCCGCCCGCCCCACCGACACCAGGCGGGGAGGGCGCGGGCAGGCGGGCGGGCGAGGACCCCACACCGAGGTGCGGGCTGCTGCAGGGAGCTGGCCGGCCGGGGAGAGCGCGGAAGGAGGGTGGGGTCTGCGGCCTCTCCGCCACTGCTACAGATGTTTCGGCCATGTAAGACAAAGGCAGAAGGCGGCCGTCGTCGGGAGAAAATCCGCAGGACTCCCTCAGGGGCAGGTAAAATTTCACCTTCCATTGGCACTCCCCTCCCCCTCCTCGTCTCCCCGGCCTTCCGCCAATCCGGGCAGGGCCACCAAAGACGCCGCCGCGACGCCTCCTCCGCAGCCCAGCCCACTGACCCCAGCAAGGTCACGGCGACCTCCGGCACACCCGCCCGCCCGTCCTCAGCTAGAGATCTATGTGCAGGGGCTGTGGGCGCCCGGAGAGGAAGGGGGCGCTGCGCTTGCCACGAGGCCGAGGCAGCCAGGATGCTCCCCGCCTCCCTCCCGCCTGCACCCGGACCTGGGGGCGGCCCCCCAGCCTCCATCATTCATTTTCCTGATTCCCGCTGTAGCCGCCCTCGGAAGTCAGCCGAGTGAAGCAGCTGTTCCTTGCACACTCCACTTGACCAAAGATGATGATAAATGAGGCCAGGGCTGCGTCAGGGACGCGGTGGCGAGGACCGTGCAAGGCGGGGCGTGGAGCCTGCAGCCCCCGCTCGCTCCGCTAAGTGCGTACCCACGAAGGACAGCGTCCGAGCGTCCCCCGCCCGGACCTTCCCGCACGTCCACACCCTTCCTCGAACCATGGGGTCCCCGCTGCGTCCTCGCCTCCTCCCCCAGCACGCGCGCCCCAAACCTATTAATGCTCGTAAATAATGAATAAAGGAGCGCTTCATACAGCCGGCCGCGCTGGGTGCGGGCGGGGCGGCAGCCTGGAGCTCGAGGCTGGGTTGAGCGCCGCCGGCCGGCCGGCCGGACCGAGGGGCCCGGGCGCGCGGCCCCGCACACGTGCAGCCGTGGCGTGCAGGCGGCACCCCGCCCGGCGGCGGAGGAGGGGAATCCCGCGCTGCCCTCCCCAACGCCACCTCCCCTGGAGTCCTCTGGCACCGAACGAGGCGAGAGTGAGCGCGAGCTTCCCAGCCGAAGAGGGTTATTTTTAACCTGCCCCCCTTTCTATATCTGCCTCGGCGGTGCGCGCCCGCCCGCCCGCTCCAGCAGCCGAGGACGCGGGCTCCTCACCTCGCTCGCTCGCAGGCTCCGGACTCCGCGCCTCCCCCGGCCCGGCCCGGCCCGGCCCCCGCCCTTGCGCGGGCAGAGCGCTGCTACATCTCAGCCTGGAAAGGGCCGATTAGGAGCCGCGTGCCTTTCAGCTAAATATCGGAACCGGGTGGGATGGGGGCGGGGAGCCGGCGCTCGTCCCCTCGCCCCCTCCCACCCAGCGCGGAGTGGCGGTGCGAGGCGGCTCCAGCTCCCCGCCAGCCTGGAACAGCCGGCCCGAGCACCGAGTCCCCCCGGCTTCTCGGCTCGGCCTCAACATTCTCCAGTTCGCGGAAGCTGGAGCTCCCAATGCACGGACCTTCAGGCAGCAGTGGCGCCAAGCGGGGTGCTGCCACCCCCACCGCCAGTCCCCTCTCCCATGCCACTAGATAGATACGCCATTTGGACAGCAATGGGCTGATCTTGCCGGAAACTTCAAAGCAAGACCCTTCCCTAGCCAGGGTCTGGGGAGAAGCCAGGAGCACACAGAAAGGAAGCTCTGGCGATCCGGTTACTCCTTCTGCTCTGCCTAGGCTCCCCTCCTTTCAGACCTCTCCTCCCTCAGAATGAGGTCGCAGGAAGTTTGCGTCCGTTGTGGTTGCCCTTCCCCCCCAAAGGCCACCCACCTAAACCTCATTCTGCCCTCTCTAGAAGAGCTGAGCATCACATGGGCAGCCGAGCCAGGACCAGTATCTGACTGGGCCCCTTAAGTACCCTGGCGTTTTCTGGACTGTTTCTAGCCCAATCCAGGAGTCTCCGGATTTGGGGGAGACTCAAAGCCCTCCCTCTTGAAGGAGAAGGCAGTTATGGAGACCGCAGCTAGCAGGGAAAGTGGAGGAAGTGGTGGCCATCCCAGGCACAGAAACTGAGTTTACTAAAGTGGTTCTCAACATGTAGGTCGTGACCCCTTCACGGGTCACCAAGACCATCGGAAAACACAGATATTTGCATTACGATTCATATCTGTTGCGAAATTACAGTTATGAAGTAGCAACGAAAATAATGTTATGATTGGGGGTCACCACAACATGAAGAACTGTCTTAAAAGTTGGCAACATTAGGAAGATAGAGATCCACTGATTTAACAGCAGAAAAGAACATAGCCTATTTGGGCACTGGAGACGGTTCTCTTGAGGTTTGACTCTAGCTAGATGGAAAAACAGACAACGGCCCTTACACGGTCAGGGTTTTGGCTGGGTTCATCCTCAAGAGTGCAGCTAAAAGGCCAGTAGTAGCATGCAGGTAAGAGGCCTAGCAGGCCAGAGAGACCTAAGCAGAAACAAGGTATTTTTTTGGGGGGGAGGATGATAGACATTGGGCTCTGTCCTCAGTTCTGGAAAGTTCTTCCCAGCTCACTGTTGAACCCTGCTCCCCGCCAGAGGCTGACTGTTGTTTGAAGAGACTTCCTGGTGCTTCCAGGTGTTTTACTTCCACCCTCAACTACCCTTAACAAGGTGTAATGTCACTTCTCATTTCCACAAGTGGAAATGGTATCAAAGAATAAAAAAGGCCATTCTAGACTCTACCCCTGAGGGCCCTGAGGGCAGGGTTCTCAGCTAGGCTTCCGTTGGGGATGAAGAGTGGTTCCTGAGGGTAAACACAGATGAATGGGCATAAAATTTCAGAACACTGGTCTGCCTGTGGGGGAGGTGGAGAGGAACAGGGACTGGAGAGAAGTGTCACAACTCACTCTGTCAGGGCTTCTTGGCATGAGCCTGGATTCTATCTTCACCTGAAGACTATGAATCTCACCTAGGGTATACTCCTCCAAATACACATGGCTGTTGTGAGGAATTACAGATTCATTTAGGGTTGGGTGGTCCTGTGCCCCAATGGACTAGACTAATGCTGATTTTGATCTTACGGGCTCTCAGGGTGGGGGAGTGCTGGACTCCCCTGTGACATGCTGGTGGCTGCTTTGACACAGCAGCCCCACTGAGAGGGAGCTGGCAGCCTCTGTTCCAAAGCAACCTGGAGAAACTTCCCAGAGACCTCTGAGACCTTCCTGAATCCAAGTGGGAAGCTGGCTGGTTATCTTCTACAAACAGCTAAGAAATGGGAAGGTACTTGAGAGAAAACCCAAAGCCTGGGCGGCTGAGTCCAGCTCCACTGTTTGTTTCACTCAGAGTGAACACAATACTTCAGCTCGACCTGTGTGCTGGTTCTGTACCCATACCCAGGCCCAGGCCCACTTAGCCCTTGCCTCTGACTGTATCCAACCTTTCCGGAATTTGCTCTGACTTTCAGACCACCACTACGGGGGGAGGGGCTAATCCAGCTACACATAGCTAACTTGGCCTCAGTTTGAAAACTTGCAGGAGAATTCCTCATAACCTGTAGTGAATGGCAGACTGGATCTTCTCCTGAGGGCTCCAATGGTTAAAGCAGCCAGAGGACTTGGAAAGCTGGGGTTGGATGAGATGCAATCTCCATAGCCTCCATGATGGAGCCTGGCGGTGAGCAGCTGGGTTCAAACTAAGCTCCTGCACACACCCGGGCAACCTTGGGCATTTTACTTAACCAATCCATGTTTCATGCTTTTGGGTTGTAAAATATTCTAGGTAACCAACTGGCAGGGCTATTATACGATTACACCCCTTGGGGAGGCACTTTCCAATCATGCCTGCCCTTCCCTTCATAGGTAGACCTGGCTCTTTAGGTGTTCATCAGAACATCACTCACTTGGTTTTCTGAGCATGTAGGAGATATAGGTATGGTGCTGCCTCTGCAGGGCCTGGGAGAAAGACATGGAAGAGAGGGGAGCCCTGGGCCAGATAGGATGGATAGGTTAACTGGTTCTACCTTGATGAAGCACTTTCTGGCAATATGAACCCAAATAAAAACTCCATGTGGCCATTGTCCCAGCCCAAAGCAATCTGTGCGAAGTCAGTCACCTGAGCAGGACGCCCTGGAGTCCCCTAATGTCCACCCGGGAACAACAATGGGAGTAAAATTAGAAGAAAACCAGAACTGATTATGTGAGTACAGCTTTTTCTCTGGGGCCGCTGGCCACCTGCTTCCTCCTCAGCATGATGGAGACAGGCTGCCTAGAGGCTGCAACTTCCTACATCCTGCAATCTCTTTGCTACAAAGGCTACTAAGGCCCCATAGGGTATAGAGTTGGGCCTGACCGCCGTCTACACAGACCTTCACAGGTGGGCAGCCTCCCTCGGGGCAGTGAGAACCCCAAAAACACTCCTGGTTTTTATGCACCTTTCCTCTCTCCTGTGTGGACCAGCAATGCACTCTCCTGGAAACTTTCCAATAAAACAACATGTCAGGTGGACAGCCAGATGCCATCCAGGGTTTGTGGACCCAAAGGCTAGAACTGTGAGGACTGCTGCAGATAAGGGACCAAATCCTACCCCTAACCTGAGCAGTGGAGCCCTGTGCAAGGTGAGATTAAAAGAGATCATATGGACAGAGCTGTCAGCACAGCCCTGAGGAGACCTGGGACCTATCCATCCTTCTGAAAGGTAAATATTGACATACTTTTTATAGCAGAGGCAAAGGGCTGGAAATCCCAACTGGCCTTTGCTGGCTACAAATGGGTGGCCAGGAAGACGGAACTCCTGGGTGTCATATAAGCCTGATTTCCATCCTTTACCAGGTAGGGTAGCCAGACACACCATTTGGGCACATAGGCCTTGGTGGCAGTGGTCTGAGTAGGGCCCTAGCACACATGTCAACTCTGGGTGGCAATTCTGGGTGGAACTGACCTGACAGACTGGCTGGAGAACCTGTGGCCCCAGGCCTGTGGAAGGTTTTGGATAGCTTGCTGTGTTTTCCTGTGGTCTAGATAGAGCTAGCTTTTCCCACAGTGTCCTCACAAGAGTCTTTGGAAACAAACACCAAGTACCCAAGACCCTGGAGCTGACTGGCTCTGTGACCTCAGGGAGTCAGCCCTCTCTGGGTCTATGATTTTCATCCTTTGGGAAAGGATGGGACAGCAGTTAAACATCCACCTCTCGGGACTGAGAAAGCCCACAAAGAAACAAAAATACCTTGTTCTCACCCGACTCTGACCAGTATCACTGACCTTCCAGCACTGGCCTTTGTCCTGAGCATCAGTCACATTTTTTGTCTGCACTCACTTTGCAGACAAGGCACAGGAAAGGGCTCAGGGTGTCTGTGTATTTGACAAAAGATTTAATAGAATTATATAAACCATGCTGGGGTAGTGGGGTTGGCTCACTACCAGGCAGAACCAGGGCATAAGACTCCACATGCAGTTGGGGTATATGCCTCATGTTTTCTGACTGCCACATTTCCATCTCCAGAGAAACCACAAGAAACACAAGCACCCTTCCTTAGAAGACAACTAAATCCTGAGAGACCAAATGATCAAATGATGTCTTGGGAGCAGTAAGACTTAGATTTAAAATGAAGCCTGGCCTCAACTCTCCAGTCAGGGCAGGGACACTGGCAGGATCTTCAGAAAAGGAAGGTCCTTTGGGGGCTGCAGGGACTCCAGGCAAGCTAACATGTTTCTTTTATGGTCACTGTCTGACACACTGTCTTCTTCTTGGCCACCTTCATGCCAGCTACAAGAGCTGAGCAGACCATTTTACACCCAGAGAAATCAAGGCTCACTGAAGACAGAGATTTGCTCAAGGCTCTACGCTTACTTCCTGGGACCTTGAGCTTTCCAGTAGACTGCAGCCCTCCATCCATCCTGACACCTCCCATTCCTTCACTTATCCGTCTAGTTCCCATCATCCCCGTTTACTCACTGCCCATCTGCCCCACTGCCCTTCCATCTGAGAAGCAGCTCCCAAGTGTCTACTCTGTGCCACACAGGCTAGAGACAGCAAGAGCTGAAGAACGGGAAAGGCTGGACTTGGACCTGGGAGGGACAGAGGGATCACAGGGCTAACCCAGAGGAAGTCCTGAGTCCTGAGGATATTAATGGAATTACTGAGGGGAAGGGAAAAGGCTGGTGAGGCAGAGAAGCAAGGTATGAAAATGTGGGCTCTTACACTGGAGGTGGAATGAGACAGGTAGGGCCCAGAGCACAAATGAGCAGGCAGGGGTGTATAGTGAGGGATAAATAATGGAGGCCAGTTAGGATGAGGCTGGCCTACCTCCTAGAGAACAGTGATGGGGAGACTACTAATCTGCTAATGCATGTCCTCAGCTTGTCTGACTACCACTCTTGGTGCACCAGAACCAGGACGGACCAATTCAGAGGACAAAGGAGTCCCATTGCATGGAACTCAAGGTCTCCCAAACCCTCATGCCTGGTGGTGGCCACCCTCCTCAAGTGTCCTCTTTGGCTTCACGGGGAATCAATGGGAGGGAGATCCACCCTAGTACATGGTGATGGAAGGCAGGTGCCAGACATAAAGGAATGAAGTGTCTGTAGATGATGGACAGCTGTGTGTGGTAGCCTTTAAGGACAGATAAGCCCCAGCTATGCTGTGAGGGAAGGGTATCCCGAATGATGGCTGTGGACCTATGTAAGAGTGAACAAGAGAACTGAAAATGCCACGTATCCTCTCCGGGAGCTCTTCATGTCTGCTACCCTCCTCTTCCCATGCCTGTCTCCCTCACATACTAGATGGGCTCCAGGTCCACAACCTCCAGAACCCTCACAACCTTCAGAACCTCCACCAACGAAAAGATCTTCTCCCACACAATCGCATTTAGGGATAGATGCCCAGTTGCTGTGCTAAGAGACTGAAAAGCACAGATCAGAGCTCTGATGGACGTGTATGAGTTGGAACAGGCTGTGGAGGGCCTTATGTTTGTCCAAGGAACGACAGGTAGATGGCTGAAGCTCCACCCTCAAGCAAACCCATTGCTATTTTTCTTAGCCTGAGAAAACATGATCCCCTGAAGTTTTTAAGCATATAGCTGATAGTTCTCTAACCCTCGTCTTGGTGCCTGGGCTGGGGAACTGCAGTGAGGTCGCAGAATTCCCAGGTCATGCTCCTGTCTACATGTTAGGTACTCCAAAGACCCTCGTCAGAATCCTGTCTTCACTTAAGATACCACCAGGAATCCCTTTTGCAGCCTGTGAATGTTAAGGACTTTGGGAGCTTCCTTGATGGGATGGGGGGAGGGGGAGGCACATACCTACTCATAGACTGGTATCTCTGCAGCTCAGGAGAGCAGGGTGTTTGTCATCTGCTGAGGACTATGGGGATGGTCGAAGATGAAATTTAAGCCCATTAGTGCTTAGCTAATGTCATCAGCAGCCACTGCAAAGATGAAGATGGCAGGGTGTGTGAGTACCATAGCGGTCAGGGTCAGTGCCACCTTCCTCTGCCAGCAGGGCTGGGTACCTTGTCCACTCAGACATCCAGTATCACTGACAGCTCTGCCCTCTGCCCTGGCCAATCCTTGAAATCCAGCCCCTGGGTCAGTTTGTGACCAGAGCCAGTAGGCTGAGGCATAAGAAAAGAATCTGCCAGGGAGCCTGAGTATGGCAGAGACAGCAGCTCCTTAATCTGGTTCCTTTGATAACTTCTGTCTTTTTATGCACACACAAGATCGCAGCTCTGCCCTGCTCAGCCATCTCCTTGCAGCTAATGCCTGACAGCTCTGTTTATGTCTCCCCGTAATTCTGCAGCTTTATGGTTTTTTTTTTTTTCTTTCCGGGGCCATTAAGCTCACAGCTACAGGCTCCATCCCCTGCCCCCGCCTGCCTTTGTCCTTGAGGCCTAGCTGCTGCCCCAAAGCTCTTTGGGAGACAAGCTGTTCCCTCCTGGCTAGTGGATAAGAATCCTGAACTCCAGACCTTGTCTGGAGGCCTCACTCAGGCCAGTCCACAAGCTCTCCTGATACCAAGTCTTTTATTCTTCCATTACTGGTTATGTTGACCTATTCCCAAGGCAGATCCCACAGCTGGTAGCCTAGATGGGCTGCGTGAGCCCCAGCCCTGCCCATCTCTGCCCTAATTCTGTTTTCCCTCTGTCCCCTCCATTGGTCTCGAGTGACTAATTTCTTCCCAGAACCCAGGCCCTGTTCTGACTCCATCTCTCTTCTTACTCTCCGAACCTTCTGACTGGGATCTAGTATATCGCTAGCATCCCCATGCCTCCTCCACTCCATAGATGCTCTCCCAAAACCATTTAGCTGGGTTTCCCTGCCAAGGTCCCTCCAACCTCACTCCATAGTACAGTGCATTCCACGTGCCTAGCCACTACAGATTCTATGCCTACATCCCAGAGGGCTCTCCTGATCTCTAGCCTCTGTCCCTGTATGCCCATTGAAGCTCTGTTCATGGTGCTTTATTACTATGACTAAAACCTCAGTGGCTCCCCATTCCTTCATATCCTCCCCCCTTGTGTATTGTACCTCCAGCCTTATGACCTCCTGGGCTGCAGCTGCCCTGTACTTCGCTAGAAACCAGGTCTCAACCTTCCCCAGCTTCCTTAGTTAGAATCAATTCTTCCCTTCTTTGCATTGCATAAGCTTCTCCTAGGCCCCTGGGAGAGGTCTCCAGCCTCGCATCCTGTGCCTCCATCAGTGCTAGCTTTCTACACGCCCTAAATGAGCCCCTGTCCCCTAGTCCTCAATGTTCACACCTCTCCACAATAGTCTCTGCACCATGTTGGGAGGAAAATGAGCTGAACTGGGTCACATCTGGCCAGAGCCAGCCTCTGGAAGCTGACTGACATAGTTAAAAAGTAGAGTCCTGTTTTGTCTCTTCCTTTTGGAGTGAAAGTCACCTGTTCACTTCCACTTTGAACTTAGGGTCCCAGGCCTGGGGTGGCCCAGTAGGAAAGGAAGAAGCCCTGCTTCAGCCTCTAGAAGACACAGACGCCCGCTCCAGTGCAGACTATAGCCACCCCCCATCCTGCTGAGCTGCCTATGAGAGCCCTGCTCTGTGTGTTCTCTAAGTCCTCCGCACACTCTCAGCTGCCCTCAAACTGCTCAGCACCATCACTCAGCCTTCTGAATACACGGGGGCCTGGCCCTGTCCTTCCCTCATGGATGAACCAAGATATCTTGCCTGTCTTCCCTGCCTGGCACTACCTACTACCTAGCCCAGGAAGACTAAGAAACAGTGTCCCCATTGTCCATGGCTCCTCTTGTGTCTCTAGCCCACACCTTGACCCTTCAACTCAGTTTCAATCCTATCATCCCACACCTCCTCAGAATGTGTGGCCAAGAGTTCTGAATTGGCCACCCAGAGCCTTATCCCATTTCACCCTGGTAAGCACCTAAGCTCCTCAGGGTAAAGTTCTCTGCACAGGCCACTAGGCAGACAGGTGTGGGAAACATCATGGAATTTTGCTGCCAAGAGTCAGGGAAGCTTTGTGATGTGTGAAGCCCTTGCTGAAAACAGTGAGTTTCATCAGTGATGGCAGAGCTGTCCCATCAACAGAATATTTCTGAAATATAGACCCTGGGCATCTAACTTGGTAGAGAGGAGTCATGGACACAGCTGGGAAATGTTCTGAGGATCCTGGAGTCCTGCTGAGCACTGCAGTAAGACCCAAGAGTTAATGCTTGCCAATACCTGTGGCCAGCTATGCCCAGGCCCCAGCACTATCATCCTTCACCAAGTAGTTAATGGCAGCAAAGCACATGTTTCCACCAAGGCAACTGGCAAACAGTCACCAGACTCTGAGACTGTGTTGGGACTAGGGTTTGGAGATGCAATGCCCATGAATAAGAGGTAGAAACATGCTTGCTGGAGGCAGCACCAGCCAGGTCCTTGGTACCCCATTGACTACATGCCCAGTAAGTGTCATCCAGTGCCTGCCCTGCCACAAACACCACTGGGCTTTCTTTCATCTGAGGAGGGCACAGCTTAACAATCAGGTCTCTGAGACAGGCAACGTATCCATATCCCCTAAGCAGAGCCTGAGAAATGACCATCACAGTGAGTGTCTCTCCCTGGCAAGAATTAAGTCTCAGAGAAATCAGTTGACTCCTGCAAGATCACACAACACAGCAGGTCCTCCAAATCCCACCCCAAAGTATCAGTGCTTCCAAAGAGCTTCTCCTGTTACAAATGCTCAGGGTCTGACATAATGGAAAAGGAACAGAGGCAGGTGTTCAACACCATTTTGTGACATAAAAAGTTGACATCAATGTCTTCTCATCTAAGAGGTTGAAGGTGATTTTTTTCCTTCATATTTTTTCCAGTAAGGTTTCTAAAACGACCAGCTACTCTGTGTTTTTTAGAATGAATGGGGACAGAAGCTGGTGTAACCAAATTCTAGTTAATAGAACGTTGCCATAGATACCATGTAGGCATCATACATCCTCCTAGACCAAGAGCATAATGTATCAGTTTTAGCTTTTGATGGTCTGGCCTCTCTGACATTCTTTGTTGATTTAGAAAGTTCCTTGGGACGTGAGATTCCCTCCACAAGACATAAGCATCATGGGTTGTATAAGCCTACAAGAACAGCAGGATCCTTTTCTGTACCTGGATCTGGACCTGCTTCGAGAAGGAAGTTTGTCCTACTGTATGAGATGCTCAGCCAGCCATGATGGCCCTCACCTGTCTCCATCTCCCTTTCTTTTTGGCATTCTAATTTTATTAGAGGTGGCCCACAGCTCTGGTGCTTAGGAATTCTGGCCCACTGCATGGCCAGGCTGGGCTGACATTCCCAACACAGCTGCCACACTCATACAGCATTCTACAGACAGCTCTGGACCACCCCTACCCAGGGAGGCCCCAAGGCCTGTGGCCTGAGACAGCTGACAGCTCCTTAACAGAAGCAGCCAGCCCGAAGCCTGGGTGGCACTGTACCGGTCTCACAAAGATGCGATGCCGAGGCTTCCATCAAAGCCTCATTTTTCTTCTTCCCGTTAGTCATTGAAACTATTTACATAAAAAGCCCCACATGGGCTTGCAACAAAGATGCGTTTCTCCCTGTATCCTTTTCAACCTCCCAGACACTGCCTGTCAGACCTGGCCCCTTTCTTGGGGTGGGTGTCTAAGGACCCCTATACTTGGGTCACCTAGACAGTAACAATAACTGACACAATTTCTAGGCTTGTTTTGTTTTGTTTTTGATGGTGTGAGGGAACAAACCCAAGACCTCCAACATTCAGGTGTTGCACCACTAGCCACACCCTCACCCCTCTTAATTTCTTTAAAAACAAAAAGGCCAGCAGTGGTGGTACACACCTTTAATCCCAGCACTTGGAAGGCAGAAGCAGGCAGGTCTCTGAGGTTGAGACCAGCCTGGTCTACAGAGTGAGTTCCAGAACAGTCAGGGCTACACAGAGAAAGCCTGAACAAAGAAAGAAACAACAAAACCCCTAACCAATCTATAAGATCTTAGTCAAGAGCAGCAGCCTCCTGTGCACGTTCATCCCCAGTCATGGGCTCTGGGAAGAGGCTGGCTGAGCTACTGGGGTCAGGCCGGCCTCCCAGGTCTTTCCAGTGGCAAAGGCCAAGTTCAGTGAGCAGCTGCTGTGCCTGTCATTTCTTCTGCTCATCCTGGGTGGTCCAGGGCAGCCCCTAAGCAGTCTTGTTCTCTGACAGCTAGGGCCTAAAACCTTCCAACCTTACTTTCAAGCAGATGAGTTTTTTGGCTCCTCTTTTCAATCTAACGCTCTCTCAACTGAGCTATTTCGGCAGCCTGTTTGGCTCCTCTTTTAAGGGCAAGTCTCATCACCCATGAGTGAAAATGCCCACATCTTTGTCCCAAGAGCTGGGAGCAGAGAATGAAACAGGGCCCACCCTGGAAGTTCATCTCCCACATGTCAGATGGGTCTCTGGGTGTGTGTGTGTCACTTACATTCACAGTGACTGAGTTCTGCACAGTCAGATATTGCATAACTACTTTTGCTGGGTCTAGAATGTGCTAGAGTGCCACCATGTGACTCATATAGTAAGGCCTACATGTTGCCATTTGAGGATCAATGTTCCACACTATCCATATAAAACTTACTTTGTGGAATTTTTAAGGAGACCTTCGAAATTCTTATTTTCTATGTATAATACAGTCCCCTAAGTCCCATGAACATGATACTACAGGAACATTTCTGGATTTTGAGGCTGATGAATCCATCTTCTCTGTCTATGTGAGTGCAGCATCTTGGCATCAGATGGGAATGACACACAAAAGCCACATGCTCCAAAATACTCCTGGCAAGTTAGCACAGTAGATCTTTGTACTCAGAAGATGCTTGCTCCATAAACTGTGAAAGTGTTCATCAGAAGTGGAAAGGAAAAACACTGGACAGCTGCCCTCTTATCTACAGTTCAATTTTACATGATTTTAGTTACCTGGACTTAGGCTTACTCAGAAAACACTAAATGGAAAATTCTAGATGTTAACAACTTGTACATTGATTAACTTTATTACAGTGTATTACCATTGCCTTAACTTCTTTTTAAAAATTATTTATTTATATTGCCATATATGTTTGTGCAACACATATGCCTAGTGCCCTCAGAGGCCAGAAGTGGGTGTTGGATCCCCTGGGACTGGAGTTATAGTCATGAGCTGCCCTGTGGGTGCTGGGAAATAAATCCGGGCTCTCTGGAAGAGCAGACTGCACTCTTAAGCAGTGAGCCATCTCTCCAGCCCCTACCCTAGCTTCTTATTAGTTACTGTTCATCTCTTAATGGTGGTTACGTTATGCACTAAGCCTTAGGTATGCACTGACATGGAAGAACAGTACATGTGTCCAGGCATGGCAGCACATATCTTTAACCCCAGCACTTGGGAGGTGGAGGCAAATGGATCTCTGTGAATCTAAGGCTGGCCTGATCTACAAACTGAGTTGTAGACTAGCCAAAGCTACATAAATAATCAACAACAATCTAACTGAAGCTAGAGAGATGGCCCAACTGTTAAAAGCACTTGTTACTCTTGCAGTGGACTTGAGTTCAATTCCTACCACACCCATGGTGGCTCAAAAATATTCAGAATTCTAGCTCTAGGAATCTGACACACTCTTCTAACCTCTGAGAGCATGTGGCTTTTGTGTATCATTCCCATCTAAGGCATATGGCATACACTCAGGCAAAATAGCACAGAGTGTGGTGGCTCATGCCTTTAATCCCAACACTTGGGAGGCAGAGGCAGGTGGATCTCCCAGTCTGAGGCCAGCCTGGACTACAAAGTGAGTTCCAGGACAGCCTGTCACTGGGGTCTTAGGGTGTATTCCCTTGGGATGAGAAGAGCCTATTATTCATGTACACTATGGGTGGCCTGTCGCTTTTGTGCCTGCTGTGAAGTTAGTATCATATCAAAAGCACGAGGGGCAAACTGTTGCTTCACGTGAGTAAAAGGAAAGAGAGAGGCAGGGTCTCCCAGGCCCTTTAGATCCTAGTGATCTAAAGATGTTTTATTATCCTATGCCTCCCCAAAGTGCCAAGATGAGGACACACGGGCCTTTGGGGGTCATTTAAAATGTCCAGCCAGTTGTAAGTGCACACCTGTAATCCCACCAGCACTCAGGGAGTGGAGGGAGGAGGGTTTCAAGGTCAAGACCTCATCTCAGAAAACCAAATGCTGTCATGTGTTCCACGATAGTGCACTTCTCTGTTCAAGGCCTTGGGTTCCATCTCTAGCACTAAGGCTGGAAAGAAAGAACCCAAATTCTAGCACATGCAATGATGGCAAAAATGGCAGTGAAAACCAAGCCACTGTTACCCACCTATGGACAAGACACCAAGGAAAGCAGTCAGGACAGGGGCTATATGTGCATGAAATTTGAAGGCAGACATATCCCTCTGGTGGATACATCTGAGAAACATGGCAGGCTTTCTGGGGCTGGTGATGTTGCTTCTCTTATCTGGAAAAATCAGTTATACATGAATGTATGCTGTATGCAGAAACTCATCTGCTGTTCACTTAAGCATGTTCTTTCTGTAGGCCAGGCAATGAAAAGTTAGGAAGTAAAACAGCACTACAGGTGTGGCCCAGTGGCAGACTGTGATCAGCATTTGTGAGACCCCAGGTTCAACCTCTAGGACATGTTCCCCAAAGTAAAACACAAGATCTTGGACTCCTTTATTCAGATGCACTGTGGTGCCGAACTCTGCTCAGAGGCTGAAAACACAGTGTCTGCCTGGTATGTAGGAAGCTCTGGGTTTGGTCCCCAGTACCACCACATAAGCCAGGTGTAGTGGTACATGTCTGTAATCCACCACTGAGGAGGCAGAGGCAGAGGCAGAAGGATTAGATGTCCATGGTCATCCTTAGCTATAAGAGACTCTCTAAAGAGACCCACTTGACCTGCATGGTCAACATCAGTGCACTCTCCTGAACACCTCCTATGCAAGTGTGCACATTCCCATGCTCAAAGAAGTCAAGTTGGCCATGGGGATTAGAACGGAGATAACAAGTGCTGTGCAGCCACATGCCTGTCTCTTCCTCTGTGAAATGAAAGCACTTCAGATGGCTGCTGCTCCATCTGCCTGCCCAAATCGCTTGATGATGTCAGTGAGCTATCTCTTAGTCCCAACATAGACACACAGAATAAATAAGAAAGAAAACTGTGCTGGTACTCAGGATGTTTGTTACGAGACACATCTGGTGCCTCCAGACTACTCCAAAGGCCTTCAAAGTTCCCAGTAGCCTGTATCCTGACATCTCTGGCTTTGCAAATGAGAAACAGTCTGGGTTCTAAGGACTTTGTCCACTAGGCTTGCTTGAGTCTCATAGCTGTCCCTAAGCTGTAAGAGTCTGGTGTCTGTCTGGGGGCTGGAGAAATAGCTTAGCAGTTAAGAGTACTTGCTGTTCTTTACAGGACCCAAGTTCAGTTCCCAGCGTCCATCTAGAACATCTGCAAACATCTACAACTCCAGCTTTAAGTGATGACACCTCAGCCTTGGAGCACACTTGGACTCACATGCACTATACCTTTATGCAAACATACACCTATACATAATTAAAAATAATTTTTTTTTTAAAGTCTGGGGTCTGTCTCTGTACCCAATTTCCTAACCTTACTCTAGCCACTTATTTCTTTACCAATTAGAGGGCACAACAGTGGAATCGGTTAGTAGTTTCCACAGAAAAGTATGAAGGAGAACGAGGAAGAAGGAAGGCACCAAGGACTGCTGACTTAAGGGCAATTCTGCCCCTGCCCACGATGTCTGCACAGCATAGGCTCCGAGCCCCTTTGGAGAGGACATGCTCAGAGAGTACAGCTCAGTTAGACCTGCCTTTCCTCCATGAGTACCGAGGGTGTTATTCCCACCTAATGCTCTCCAACTTCTCAGAAAAGGGGGTGGGGAGTGTGGCTCAGCAGATGATTTGGGGGACACAGAAAACAGTGCCACTGACCAACCTGTTAAAGGTCATGTGAGTTGGAATCCCAGGGAAGGATTCCCGCCCCCCAAATAAGGCTTCCCATGGAGGCCATGATACATGACCCAGCTCTCCCCACTGGCTTTAAAGGCTCAAAAACATATGAGCAGAGGGCTCTCTCTGTGTGGCTCTTACCTCCTCTGCCAGTCACCAGAGCACCCACAGGCACAGGTGGGTGGGGAGGAATCTGGGACACATGATGGCTCATGTTCTGGGGGCTCCTGGATCTCCTACATTTGCTTCCTTGTACCCTTTCTCTCCATGGAGCAACCAAGGCTAGTCATGGTCACAGCTGGAGAGTTATGAGCAAGTACATTGCCCTCACCTATGTTACCACAGAATTCACAAGCTCAGAAAGTGTGATCCACATGTTCAAAGTCATATGTGGTTGGGGGAGACTAGAGAGATGGCTCATGGCTTAAACGTTGGGAACACTGACTCCAGAGGACCCAGAACATGAATTCAATGTGTAGAACCCACATGGTGGCTCAAAGCTACCTGTAACTCCAATTCCAGAGGACTAGACACCCTCATGCAGATACACATTCAGGCAAAACACCAATGTGCATGAAACAACAACAAAAAGTCCCATAGGAAGCTATGCTGGCAGCCTTCCTACTGCCTAGAGCATCCCCTCCTCAAGTCACACAGAGGCCCCAGTTCAGCTATCTTGGTACCCTTAGAAACAGGCACTGAGCACTATGTCTACTTGCCTTTTGGTGGCTTACTTTTCTCCATTTATCCTTTGGGAAGGGCCTGTGTCCCTGCGTCCCTCAGGGTAAGGTTTGCCAAAAGCTGTTACCCAGAGTACCATTCCTGCTTTAAAGCACACAACTTGCCTGATTCTGAGCTGGCTCAGATGTGACCCGGCACTGGGGGGGGGAAGAGAAGGCCACAGAAAACCCATTTTCCATGATTCCATTGGCTGAATTTTCTAGAATTAATGACTATTTGTTACTACAAAGAGGGCCTGCTGACACTGACCATGTGGCTGTGTGGAAGTCCTGGTTCTGTTTTGGTTTGGTTTGGTTGGGGCGGGGGTAGAGAGACCAGAGGTTGACTGACATCAGATGCCTTTCTTCAATTACTCTCCGCCTTCAGTTCTGAGACTTAATGTGGCGCTTACTGACTGGGGTAGCTGAGGTGGCCAGAACACTGCAGGGACCCACACCTCTCCACCTCCTGACACTGAGACCCTAAGCATGCACCACTTTTCTTATGTATGCTTTTCTCAATGCATGGCAAGCAAGCCCCTGCCCTGTTCTCTGACAGGTTCTGTTGGCTGGCCCTTCTGCCCCAGGAAAGGGTCACATGGTCCAGGCCTGTATCAGAGCCAAGACCAAGGCTGTACTACTCTCCCCAATGTGGGACTGGCCGTGTGGCAAGGGCCTAATTGAACTTCTACAGACTTCTCTCAGCTGAACAATGAAAGCCACACGCTAGCACCTGTGACTATCGCCCACCCAAGCTCAGATCTGACCTGCTCCTCCCTTTTAAAAACTTTCCATGGCTCCCTGGCCCCTAACAGGCTGCTTTGCATCTAACCCTTAACAGCCTCTCCTGTTTCCTCCTCTGAACAGAGCGGTTCGCAATCCACCCACCTGATGGACTTTGCTTGCTTTGGGACCTGATCACATGCCAGTTTTGTTGAAAACCCACAGACCCTATTCATCCTTCCAAACCCTGGCCAGACATATCCCCCCACCCCACCCACCCACCCTCTGCCTGTCCCTTTTCTGTGAGTGGGCTCCTGGTATACACATTGATTCTTGTATTCCATTGCAATTAGAGCTTGACACCCCTGTCTCCCACCAAACCAGATTGGACAGGGACTAGGCCTTTTGTCTTTGTTTAAAATCCCTGGTGCTTAGAAACCGCCTGCAGACAAACAGTCACTCAGGAACGTCTAGCTGACAGGTGGGTGAGTCTATAAACAACATCTGCACAGCTCTTAGCATCTATGAAGCCTTTTCCTGTCTTCCCCCTCAGACCCCATCCCCATCTCTAGGCATGGCCTCAGAAGGCTTCAGGGGCCTTTTCTCTGGCCTAGAGCTGGGGTCTGCAAGGAGCTTCCAGCAGGAATCAGCAGAAGCAGCTGGATCCTTTTTCAGCAGGATGCCAGCTGTTTCCTTACCAAGAGACACTTCTCCACCAGCCTCTGGAGAGGTTGGCAGGTGCTCAGGTGGCCAACAAGTATGGCCCAGAAACTGGCTGGCCCAGACATCCGCCCAGAGCCACCAGGATTTGGTGGTTGAGTGCAGCTCTACCACTGAGTCTTGGTAACAGTTGCTATGTAAAACGCTCGAAGGGGGAATTTACTGTCAGCGTTAATAATAGATGAAGGTTTCAGAATTTTTGATGCCTTACGTTCTAAGCCGTTTGATTTATAATGTCTCTGGAAAGAAAGAGATGAGGGCACAGTGAAGGAGGAGGCCTAGGAAGGAGTAGGAAACTCATTCCTCTCCCAAAGATGGGAAATCAGAGGCCCTTGTGGGGGTGGGGTGGGAGGGGGGCCTCTGGGCCATACACTTCCAGGATACTAGAACTCAAGAAAGCTTGCAACAGACCTCACACAGTGCTGGTCCATGGGAAGGGAAACCAACACCTGGGGTTACTTTGGTGGATTGCTGCCTCTCTTATGAGCACAAGCTGGTATATTTCAAATAGGACCCAGAAGCAGCACTTAACGGCAGGAGCCTTGTGGGATGATTACAGGTACAACAGAACCAATGTGCAAGTCCCAACTTCCCCCTACAAGTGGCAGGGGCTGCTGCTGGGGAGACGGTCCTCAGGTTGGGCAGGCAGTCTGATACAGGAGGACTCTGCCTGTGCTCTTACTGTCTGGGAAAGCCTCAGAGGCCAAGGGGCTACAGAAAGGAGGAACATGGGCAGGACCTAGGTTTCCTGGAGGCAGCAGATAGGTCCAGGCTGAGGTTACTGTGGCAGGGCTGACTTGCTGGCAGACACCCAAAGCTTCAGGTACTCTTTCCCACCCCTCACACCTGCATATACTGCCTGTCCAGGCCTGGGAAACTTTCCTCAGCTAGACTGAGTCTCCTTCCCTGTGCCAGAGAAGGCAGAAGCGACCTAGGCTATGGCCTACAAGCCTCCAACTGTCCCTGCCTGAAAAACCGGAAGCACCTGGCCCTGCTTCTCAGCCCAGGAGCAATCTATACCACACGGCCCTGCTCCAGGCTCCCTCACCTCTTGGCAAGATGGAGACAGCTCCTTTGAGCCTACTGTACAGGGTGAATTGCAGACTTTGTAGGTCAGCTCTTCATGCTGATATACATAACTCTCTTAACTTCACCGGTGCCACAAACCTGAGTTATGGAGAGGGGAAGGGAAGGGGAGATGGCGGCCAGATGTATGCCACATATAATTATACAAACACTCCAGGTGTCAGGCTTGCACAAAGGCCAGCATACAACATGTACAACCATAAACTTCTCTGGTCCCAGCTTCTTACAGCATGGTAGTCTTTCCACATATAGGCTTCCCCTGCCTTCCAAACACTCATCCCAGATGTGATGATTTCCTGAGACCAAATGAAAAGTGTTACATTTGTGCATACAAGCTTATGTTTCTGTAGAAGATTTCTACAGAAATTTGTAGAACTTTTCTACAATTCCCAAAGTGTTCAAGAATATCTCCAACTTGAATCTGAACCCAGGACTCAGGAAAGACATGGTAGAAGAGACCTGCTAGAGGCTGATGGCTCAAATGTATTCAGGGTCACAAAAACTTGTTAACTTATTTTCCAAATGGTGGACTTAAGAGTCTGAGATTGTGCCTGGGGAGGTCATTCAGTCAGCAAACATGAAGAGCAGAGTTTGATCCCCAGCACCCATGTAAAGAACCTGGAAAGTCTGTGATCACCCTAGGACTGAAGAGGTGGAGACAGACGGTGCTGGCCCTAATGAGCAGGCACTGGTTCCCAGAGAGAACATCAAAAACCCAAAGTGAGGCCAGATGAGGTGATGCACACTTTAATCCCAGCACTCAGGAGGCCGTCCTTAGAGACAGCTCGGGCAGCAGGCAGGATGATCGGAAACCCTGGAGACATGCAAGATGGGTCTCTGTTCGGCCTCTTTCTGGACAGCTGTCTTGAACCTGAGTACAGCAGGATTGAAGGGAAGGTCTGATAAACAGTAGAGGCTGCTGTGTGATGTACCTCCCAGCCTGGCCTGGGTATCTAACAGTACAGGAACCATGTCATTCCCTCAGCTCACATTCAGCACTAAAGGGTGACACACTATCACTGCTTCCATGGACATACTTTTCCGCATCTGCTGTTCTTTGACAGGTGTGGGAACTTCCCCTCCCGTCCTGGATCTTTTCTAGTTGTTGCTGAGGTGGCCGGGCTAGCCCCTTGTCTGTTCTTTAGTTCACAGGTACCACACAGGAGATTCTTTCACATGGTTGCTTGTGTTAATGGAATGTGACAATGGGTGTACAAAGTACCTAGCACATGGTACAAAGAAGGCATTTAAAATGTAGACACAGGTGGGGTCTGACTCAGTGGTGGAGCTTGCCTATAACACATCCAGGACCTGGGTTCTGTCCCCAGAATGATAAAAAGTAAAATAAAATACTTAAAAACTCCTCAAACTTCCTGGAGCAGCACCATCTTCAGAAAGTCTTCCTTATGCCCTATGCTCCTGGACTAGGTGCCCACTTACTGGTCCCTGAGCTCTCTATGCAGTTCTTGAGATGCCAACACACATGATAACAATGACTTACCTGGGCATCTACCCACTGGTCCCAAGGAGCCTGAAAGGGCATAGAGGGCAATGACACACTCACACCTGGCAACACAGGTCACCTGGTCTGTAAGGTGAATAAAGAGGGGTAGAAGGTATAGGACCACCTCAGCTTCATCTTATCCTGACCATGGAAGCAGTAACCTGTCTTGTCCCAGGGAAACAAGAAGACCAGTACATAAATGACATGCAGCCCCACAATTCTCAGCTTCCAGCTCAGGATCCACTGTCCAGGACAGCCCTGTCATCCATCTTCACAATCTGCCTGATGTGGACCTGGACTCAGCACCCACTCCTACCACCACTATCCGTGCTGGAGACCAGTTCTTCCCCTCCAACAGCCTACTAGCCAGTGTCTAGACAAGTGACAAGCATCTAGCCTGAGCTTGGTGATGTGAGCAGGCCCACAAGCCATTACCTTCTCTTCTAGAAACTCTGAGGCACACTATGTTCACCCCAAGTAAAGCTTCTCTCTGGGAGGCCCTCCTGGCTCCCCCACCAAAGCTCTGAGGCGGTTATAACTATCCTTAATTAATAAGAAATGCAGTAATGAATTAATACACACAGTTTGTTTGGCAGATGTATCTTTAAAACAACAACAAAGCCTGTGTGTGAGCACTTGTGCATAGTGGGGTCTCTGCCAAATGACACTGAAGGGCAAGCTGTAACATTATCCTAGGGAGCCACCATCTTTGGATGAGGCAGGGACAACCAGGAGCTACTTAATGGTTGCAGGAGCTCCAAGCAAGACTATGGAGGAGCAGGGACAGCCATGGCCCAGCATCCCCCATGACAGAAGCTTGGGCTTACTCTAGGCTGTAGGTCTCTCAACCCCACCCCACCTCCAGCCCCACTCTCTTAAGAGCAGAATGGCACTGGCATCTCAGAAGAGATGCTCTGCAAACATGTCTTTTCTCTTCCTCCTTTTCTTGGTGACAAAAAGAGATGCAATGTTTCCTTTAGGACCTTGGCCAGCTTCATGGTCACCAAATCACTGGAGAGTTCCTGCTATTCTCATACCATTTTTAAGCAAGATTATGTAAGCAAAGGGGAATGAGGCAAGATGGCTCAACAGGTAAAGCACCTGTCCCTAGACCTGAGGCCTGAGTTCAATCCCTGGGACCCACATGGCAGAAGGGAAGAATTGACTGCCACACTATGATGTGCATGCCCCCACACAAAAGCACATAGACACACAAATAATGTAATAAAAATAATAAAGTGGACAGTGTTCACAGGTGTGCTGGTAGAGCAGCCTGATGGAAGTATACCAGACAGGCAAGAATCCACAAGACTCCACAGGACTTGGCTGTCCATGTCCTGGGTTATCCTCTGGTGGTCAACAGGCCCAACTCTCAGCCTATGTCAATCTTGACAGAGTAGCCACATCTTGGGACTGTAGACCACATTCCTGCTCTGCACCTGTCTTGTAAAGCCTCCCTACTCTAAATGTATCTTATACTCTGATGAAGGACTATGGGATATAGAGTTCAAAGGCACAAAGTACTAGGTGCAGGAAGACAGCATCTTACTCCTCTCCCCTCCCCTCCCTACTAGATAGAGCCCGTCAGCTGGGCCACTGGCTCTATGGATCCAGAGCTAACAGGCTCCACCTGCAAGTCTCTAGCTCTGTTATTCTACTCTGCCCCTGGTTCCAGTGCCTAGCTAACACCAGCTACACCCGATCAGATTCTGACACTTCAGACTCCTGGGCTACCCAGGAACTGTGATGAAGAGGAGGCCCAAGGCGGGCTGGAGAGATCGCTTAGCGGTTAAGAGCCCTAACTGTTCTTCTGGAGGATCTGAGTTCGATTCCCAGCATCCACATGGCAGCTAACAACTGTCTGTAATTCCAAGATCTGACACCCTTACACAGTTATACATGTGGGCAAAGCACCAATTCACATAAAATAAATATTTTTTTTTTTAAAAAAAAAGAGGAGCCCTAGGCCAGGAGTGTGCACTGGGCATTTTTGCTGACCGAATCCCAATGGTCTTCATGCCTGGGTGAGGGGCTGCCACCACCTAAATCAGTAGCAGCCTGAGGAAAATGTGCCAGTGAGATCTGAAGCCTCTTATCCCATAGGTCCTCATAACTATTGGCACAAACTGGTCTGGTAGAATCTGGGTACCAGCAGTGGGAGCTGCTATGTCTCAGGAGCTTCTTTACCCTTCTGGAAGCATGCTGTCTTCATTGTGAGGCACCTGGATACGGTAGGAATATGAAAATGTTTGGGGCCTAGAACTATACCCAGAACAAGGAAGACTGTTCCCATATCATAAGACCACTATTTGGTAGGTACTAATTATGGTCAGGATTCTGCCAACATAAGTCTGTTTAAACCTAGAACTGAAGCGATGGCATGTGTAAAGCAAAGGGCACAACCCTCTGGAGAGGCAAACATTATCAGTACTACTCTGTGCTGCCTACAGCCCTGGCTGGAGAGCAAGCAGGGCCTATCTGTAGCCTCTAAAGGCAGAGCTACAATCAGATACACATACATGCATGCACACATACAAAATATTCATACATATAAAGTAAAATAAGTAAATCTGGAAAAATAAATAGAACACTAAAAACAATGCGTATGGGCTCTCAAGACAGCTCAGAGGGCAAAGATGCTCTCCCCAAGCCTATGGACGTGAGCTCGACCCCTGAAACCCACAAGGTAGAAAGGGAAAGTAATTCCAGTAATGTGCTCTAACCTTCACACTTTCACAAAAATAAATACATACACAAATTAAAAAAATAAAAACAATGTATATGACTTAAAGTAGTGATGGTGGCAGGATTTTTGGTTCCACAGCTTGGAAGGGAGGAAGTATGAGTAAGTCCATCCAGTTGGGAGTTGTAAGACTGAAGAGCATTCATTTATTCATTTCTTCATTGATTCCAAGCAAGATCTCATCCTCTGAGCCACCTGCTAGATACCTAGACCTCGGCAGTAAGGATACATTCTCTCCAAGTGTTAAGTAAGTCTGTGCTGTGAGTCCCAGGGCCTCAGTCCTCCCTCCTAGAACCATGGCCTGAGTTGGGACTGAACAGACCAGGGTGGGGAGGGCATGACCAAGTCTCCTGGTGGACCTGGTGTGTGTTCTGTGCCTCCATGCCCCTGTTCTCTGGCCCCATTCACATTACCTGTAGCCACAAAAAGCACACCTTAGAGCTAGCAGCACACAAGAAAGAAATTATGGTCCCTACAAGAGACACTGACATGAAGCTGGTTACTGCCTTCTTAGAAAATGTAATTCCTTTTTATTAGAAAATTAAAGGGTAGGACCAGCTTGCCAAAAGACAAAACAGCTGAAATGTGCTTGCCTAAGATATGCGGTGTCTGGTAAGTGGATTTCTGCATGTCCCCTCTTTCCTCCACCCGCTCCTGAGCCAGTCTGGTTTCCATTCGTTCCCATCCAGGCACTGCCGCAGTGGCCATGAGCCTGGCCTTGGCCCACAGGCCGACACCCTGGATGGAGGGAGAGTGCTTTTGTTTCCTCAGCACTGAACATCAGCTTTAAGCCTTTTCAGAAAAGCCTGGGGGATTCTCTGCTTTTCCTGAGATGCAAGGCTGCCTGTGGCCTCTGCTAAGCTCAGGGTGTCAGGAGGGAAGGGCAGGAGCAATAAGACTGGAGAATTGTGCTCATCCACGTGGAGACCTGGGCACAGGCGCTTCCAGACGCAGCTGCTGGAGGCAGGCAGCCGGGGCAGAGCTGAGAAGGACAAGGACAAGAGGGCAGGGCATGTCCCTCACCACCACACAAAAAAAGCAACTATTCAAAGCCACCCAGGGAGTTTTCTCTTATTGAAAAGTCCTTGATTCTTCTTTCTGCCTCAGGACTCATGAACAAGGGCCCATCTTATTAATGGGGTGATAGAGGGGCCCAGAGAGTGGGTCTCCCTCCTTAGGAAGGAGGCTGAGCCCACCCCATGAGTCATGAGGAGCTGGTAACTAAGGTATCCAGAACAGGATTTTCTCTCCACTAATCTCTTTGTCTTTCCTTTTCTTCATCTCCTGTCCTCTTAGTCAGATGTTCCGGGCCTGGTTTAGAAGGAACATGGGAGTGTAGGGCATGTGTGTGACTAGATATGTGTGTGTGCACACGCACGTATGTCAGCATGAGTGTGCTGAGCCCTGAAATGGTGTCTGCCTCCTGATTTTCTAATGGATAGCCCAGGGACCTCTGCCTCAGCCTCCCCTTAATGGTTCCTGGTTGGCCTACCATCACAGTTCAAGGGCAAATCCATTTGCTATTTGCTTCGATGCCTTCTTGAGTAACAAAAGGCAGGCTTGGGTTTCTTCACCTTCTCTCTCACTGTGGCCTCGGCTTTGGCATGTCTAGCAGACTGCTTTGTTCTGGAGAAAATCAAGACAGGATCTGTCCCAGGGGTTGCTGCCTGGGTAAACGACAGGGATGAGGTCAGAAATAAACACAAAATAGTATTGTCCACGAGGCCTCCTTCCCTGGAGCCAGGTCCAGACGGCAGAGCCTTTATAGGACTCTGTTCTAAAACCTAGTTCAAATCCTAAGTGTCCCTGTGGTCTGAGGGAAATTCTTTCACTCTCTGAGCCTAGGTTTGTGATCTCAGAGACATTTATTGAAAGTGCTGTACCTAAAGAGAGCCCTAGCACATCACTTCTCCCCTGGGCAGTTCCAGGAGAGAGGGCAGAAGCCAGTTTTCTGCCAGCATAGGTGGGCAGCCACGAAGAAAATATGACCTCCATCTTTCTGGAGCTAGTTGGCTGGGTCAGGGTGCAGAGTAGGTGTCTCTGGATGGTATTTCTGAGAAAGCAGCTCACTGCTGACCCTGAAACACAAGGGTTCTCTGGATGACAGGAAAAACAGACAACCCATGCATGGCCAATATTCTTCAGAGGGGACCTGAACCATGGGAACAGCTCAGTACACAGAATTCTGCTTAGTCTGACCTACCTACACAGCCCTTCCCTCTGGATGCTCATTCACAAAGCTCTCCTGAGTAGACACCAAGCCCAGGGTCTGGGCACAAGGTCTAGCTCAATTTAGTGAATACTCACTCACTCAGACGCTAACCTCTAACCCTGACTGTCCCCTCTGGCATGGGTGGGGCCACAGTATCTGGAGGTTTCCACCACCGCTCCTTATAATGGGAAGCAGAGCTGCCTGCACTGGTGAGTCATGTCAGCTCAGCTGCTGATTCTGCGCATGAGAAAGGCCCTATAACCACAGCCCTATCTGCAACCAAGGTGAAGAGGTTACTCTAGCAGCTGACTGGCAGTAGGGCTGGTGCCTCAGACCCACCCCTGGCAGCCTCTGGTCATCACCAACTGATTCAGCCTCTAGCCTGGCCAATATAAGGAAGAGGCAGCCTGCTGGGGTAAGGTTGATGGTGTGGAACCTAAACATTCTTAAGGAGCAGAGGCTGAGCTCAGCTGAGGAAGGAGAAGCAGGTGCTGGAAGGTGCCAGAGGATGGGAGCGGGGGCTGTGTGTGTCTCTATAGCTGCAGCAATTCAAGCACTCCGATTCCGTGAAGGTGCAGGAGCCCAGTCAGCAGCCTTGGCCTGGCTGCCTTGCCTCAGATACCCTTCCCCTGGCTGCTAGCTTAAACCTCTGTCCTCGGCCTTTCTTCCTCACCCTGCCTATCAGAGTCCTGAAGTAAAGAACTGCAAATGGGATGGCCATTTTCATTTGCCTTCACTTCCCCAGCTCCCAAGGGCTGACATGTCCTGTCCTGTCTAGTCATCCCTGTCCTCTCTCCCTTGGAGAGTAGCCACAGTCACATTCTCCAATAAAGACAAGCTGTGAATAAAGCCAGTCACAAGCAGCTAGCACAGTGAACCATGCTGTGCAGCCTAGTGCTTTGGGAGCTTACTGTGTGATGAGCACACACAGTCTGGGAGCCAGTGGGCAGACAGTGAGCTCCCTCCCTCCAACAATCCCTTCACACTCGCACTCCAACTGCCTTGGTCTCCCCTGTCAGAAACCTCCCCTCTGCTGGGGTGGAGCAGCCTGATCTGGGTGCTTGTGTCTAGATGCTTTTTACGTACCAGAAGACATCCTTTGAGAAATAACATTAAGGACTGCAGCTGCCCTGTGCCACCTGTATGAGAGGTGAGAGGCATATGCTAACATACTCCCAACTATGGGCATTTTGCAGGTTGTTTTAGTCTCATCAACTCCTACCAAAATGACCCACTTCCCAGATGAAGCAGACTGAGATCCATGGGTCAAGACAGGCTCTCTGGACTTCTGTGTGGACGAGGTGAGGGCCCTGTGGAGTAGCTTCCCTGTGTCCAAACAAACATGACTAAGATCAGTGGGCTCTTCTTGCTCTGTCTGAAACATGGTCTCACTATGTAGCCTTGGGGAAGGTAGCATTCATGCAGCATCTAGCCCCATGCAGTAAGGAAAACAGGCTTCTCACGGTCCCCCCCAGTCAATCCACAATGTTTTCCTCAGCCCTGAGCAAGGAACTGGGCCTGTTGCCATCAGCTATCAGGCACTACCTGAATATCAGCCCATCCTTCCCCTAGGTCCTTGTCAAATAAAGAGAAGGCTCAGGCTTTCCTCAGAACCTACTTCCTCAGGCTACCCCAGTCATTCATCCCTCACAACCTCACCTCCACTTCCTGGCCTGCTTGGGACTATGCTTTCTCCTAGCATCTCCTGATCCACCAGGAACAAGATATCTATCTATGCAGAGAAGTCTGCCTTAACCATCCTGACCCTTCCCACTTAGATCTTCTCCTGGGACTGCAGCCTGGCACCTTGTACTTATACCACCCTCCTTCTGGGGCAAGGAAGGGGCACCTCAGGCTGGTGCAGGGTTGTTGCCTCCTCACACTTCTGAGGCAGACTCACTGAGGCTGAAATTTCAATTAAGGCAGAAAAATAATTACTACAGGGCTCCAGGCCAGCTCAAGTGGTGTCAGGCCTCAGTATCTAAAAAGGAAAGAGGCAGCCAGGTACCCCAAAGCCTGGGCAAGCAGCTAGGCCTTTCTTGCAGTCTCCACCCATCTTTCTGCTTCATGGGTGCCTGAAGGTACAGGAGGCTAGGGCAGAGAAAAGAGTGGAGGGGACCATAGAGGAGCCACAGCTGGCCGTAACAAAATGAATTAAATGAAATCTAAACACGCAACATTGTCTATTTCATGGTGAGACTGAAGGCTACATGGGCACACTAAGATGGGGTGTGTACCCTAAAAAAAGGACTGGAAGGGCTTGGATCTTCTCTTAGGGAATTCCTATGCTGACCTAGAGGAAGACAAAGGCAGTACTGGTCTCTGCACCTCATGTCCACCTCCATAGAAAATGGGTATGAGAAAAGGGGGAAATCTCTGCATTCCTGTGAGACTTTCTCATCTCTTAAGAGACCATGGAACAGTCAGTTGACTATGCCTCTTCATCTCAAGAAATTACTACCCTTGATCCAAATCCACTATCTCTGAGAATGACCCATTTTCTCTTCAGAAATGCTTCCTTTTAATCCAGAATTCCTTGTCCACAATGTTCCATCTCTAGAAGTGTTTTATTTATCTCCAGAAACACATTCTTTATCTTCAAGGATGATCCATCTCCAGAAATGTCAATGTTCGCCCTAACAGTTCCACCCCAACTTTAAGCAGCTTTCCAGAATGCTCCATCCCATTTCCAGATGCTCATTTTAGCTCCAGAAGGACCTCAAATCCAGAAGTCCCCTACTGTTTCCAGAAACCCTCCAGCACCTCCTCAAACCCTCCTCATCCAGAGGCACTACAGCTTATCTCTAGAAAGGCATCATTCTCAGAAACGTCACGTCTGGCAATACTAGGAATGCAGAAAAGTCTCATCTTCAAACAAAACAAAGAAGTCTATCTCCAGAAGAATTCTCATTTCACTTTCAAATGTAGCCCTATTTCATCTTCAGAAATTATCTCCTCCAGAAATGCTTTCCATGTTGTCTCTAGAGACATTCTGTTTCTGGAACCGTCCCAGGCCCTGTCTGGAAACACAAAGGCATGGCCTCTTACCCTGGCTCACATGCTGAAGGATCTAAGACCATTTCCTCCAAGATCTCCTGAAAAGAGACTGTACAGACTTCCTTTCCTGTCTCTCTGGTTCCTGGAGACCTCAAATCCATCTACTAGGCCCTCTCTCCCAAGAGCAGGGATGAAATCAAGAGTTGAACTCTGGCAGATGCCTCTGCCCCAAGAGTGGGGGAACATGGAGTCAGGATCCCAAGTGACTGGGAGCTTAGTGGTTCTCAAACTGTGGGTCAAGATTCCTTTAGGGGTCAAATGATCTTTTCACGGGGGTCCCATATCAGATATTTATATTACAATTCAGAACAGAAGAAAAATTAGTTATGAAGTAGCAACAAAAATAATTTTATGGTTGTGGGTCATCACAACATAAGGAACTGAATTAAAGGGTCACAGCATTGGGAAGGCTGAGAACCACAGAGCTAGAAGATCTTTCCTAGGGCAGGAAGGTGAGAGGGTGTGGGGCTGGAATAGTCAGGATGAGTTCATATAGCAACCCCCCTCCCGCCACATCTTCACTGTTAAACACCACCACCTACACATGCAGAGCATGATAAAAACTACACTATGCACACAGTAGGGACATGCATCTTTTAGAACCTTAGCTCAGAACAGCATGGAAATCTGTGTCCACCATTTATACACACATCAAAGATATATCCATACCCACTGTGAACCATACCTGACCTTACTAGGGGTCTTATGGGTCACATTCTGGGAATTCCAAGGAGAAGCACTCTGTCAGTCCCCAGACAGCCCCCAGACAGTTCAAACTGACAAGACCGGCAACCTACTAACTACTCAGTGCCAACAGTTGAGAAGCTCACTAACAGCACTGTGGGCTTTCAGGGATGAGGAAGGCAAGGGTAGGGTATTTGGTATCTTCCTGAACACTCCCTAAGATGAGGGGCTTCCACTCCCTTGGGTACAAGTAGGCCTGGCTAAGTCACCTGTGTCCATACAGTCAAGCATTGCTCTCCTACACACAAAGCCAAGTCAGTCATCCTGTGGGAAGGTAAGGTGCTCGGGGCAGGGGATCTGAAGATGGCTGAGGAGAGGCTAAACCAGTACCAGCACACACAGTGGTGCCTCTGGGGATGTCCCAGCTCAGTGTAAGCATAGGCAGGCTACAAACGCTCTACACTGGAACTGTAAGACTGGGCTTGAGCCGCTGGCCTGAACCGGGTGCTCCTGATATCTGGCCTCCGGGGAAACTCTCAGAGCCCCCAGTAGTTAAAAGGAAGAAACCCTGCATGATTGCTGATCTGTCGGGTGGCGCTATGTAGCTCTGGCCTGCTGTCAGAGGAGGACAATTACCATTTACTAAGCCTCCCAATTTAGAACCAGCCTCAATTAACTGGAACCTCCAGAGTCCATTTTGATGGATAGGAATACAGCTCCAATATGCCCTCCACTGTGCCCTCAGCACAGGCCATGACCCTCAGCTGGCTGGTTTGCCTATATACAGAGCTTTGACATCTGTCCCTCACCATCCTTCTCCTTCCCTTCCAGTCCTGTTCAGGAGACTCACTGTATCTCTGCCCGATCTTCTTTTTCTAGGAAAGGCATCCCCACCCAGAAATAGCAAAGCAAAGAAATCTAAAGTTAACATGGATGTGAATGAACACACAGTCCTAAAGTACAAGATGGCAGTGAGCCAAGGCCACACTTCGCTGGTAGCAACAGAACTGTCCAGGCCTCCTAGCTACCAAGAGCAGCCCAGCCTACTGCATCGATATTCTCTGTCCTTCGAAGTCCAAACTGCACTGGCTCTCCTGGGACCTTTTTATCGCACAATGTCGCTTCAGCAAAAGGTTATGTAGAAGAATGTGGAAGTCTCTCCCGCATATTAACTAAAAGAATGTTCTTGAAAAACAAGAAGCACACACCTAAGGGTCAATTTCTCTGGGTCTGAGATGAGATGGAGCACTGGACTTGAAGGATTCTGTCTCCAATCCTGCTTGACTGACTGGGACCCAGGTATGTCATTGAGGTCTGCTAACAGTGTGAACAAAAGTCTCCATTCCTGGTGCTCTGTCTCTGTGAGGTCATCTGAGTAAGTGCAATCACACTCCAGAACGTGCAGAACACAACTGTGTTAGTATTCAGGCGTTGCCAGCCAACCACTTCACACAAGAACAAACCCCATAAGCACTTGATGCCTGTTTCCATCACCCATCCATGACAGCCCCCTCCTGGGTACTCTCTTTTTCTGGGGTCAGGAAGTAGAGATACACATTCTAAGTCCAGTTTATTATTAGTTAGTTGTAATTTTTGTGTGTGTTTGCTGGTTGTTGTTCTGTTGCTTGTTTGTCAAGACAGGGTCTCACTGTGTAGCTTTGGTTGACCTGGGACTCACTATGTAGACAAAGCTGACCTGGAACTCATAGAAATCCCCCTGCCTCTGTCTCCCAAGTGCTCTGATTAGAGGTATGCATACCTGACAGCCAGCTGGCAAAACAAACAAACAAAGAAACCTCCAAAAGTAGATTTCTGGGTCAAACCCAATTTTTTTCTAAAGCCATGTGCTTGTTAAACACTGCCCATTCCAGAATGTCCCTCTCAAACCATGGCTATCTCCAGCCTCAGCTCTCAGAGAAGACAGGGCTTTACAGAAGGGAGCTAGTGTGTGGGCAGGGCTGTGGAAGCACAAAGCAAGCTTTCCTTGGCAGGAGCCGTCCAACACTGAGTTCTAGGTTCTGTTCTGTCAAACAGGCTGCGACAGCCCACCGTCAGCAGTGAGGAGAATGATGGAAAAGCCCCGGCCCAAAAATGGGCTCAGCAGCTCAGCTCTTTGGGGTCCGTGGAGAGGAATGGAGGGACCTGAAGGTTCATTTCCTTCTCTAGGAGGTTCACTTGCCTTCCTCATCCAATTATGTTACAATGAACTTCAGGAGAAAAATAAGTCCTTTGCAGATCCAATGACCAGAGAGGCATGCTTGCATCACATAGCAGAATATACATGAATGGCAGCTCAGAGCATTGCCCTGTGCAAATGAATCTTTGCAGTCACAAGAGTGCCCACATCCCTAAGGTCCTAGGACATTAGGGTTCTAGAAAGCTCTATCTTGCCCCAATCTACTCCTCTTTGAGGCCTGCAGCTGGCTTGGGCTCAGTCTCTGTGTGTACTCACAGCAGAGAGGCTCTTCTGCTCTCCCACACCACTCATATCCCAGGAGTCCATTGTAGCCATGGCCAGGGTTCATCCCACAGGACCTCCAGACAGAGGCATGTGATCTCTGCACACCTCAGTTTCTACATTTTCTACCCACAGAGAGAGAGGGTCTAAAGAAAGAAACCAAGAGGGACTGGGCCCTGGCACCCAGCAGATTCTTACCCAGGTTCTGGGTACTACACCTCTCTCTATGTGGTCCCCTTTTCAGTGCTGTGATCTTCTGGGTTTTGATTATGAGTCCCAGGACTGTCACATGGTTCCCTGTAAGACCCGGGGCTCCTTGGTATAAAGAATGGCAGGCCAGAGGTTTTGGTTCAGGCAAGTGATTAGGGAACAGGTTAGGTCCTCAGCCAAGTCTGTACAGGAGCGCCAATGGGGAGGGGAGCCAAGGGTACTGAGGAGAGGCTCCTGGGATGTTCATATCCTTAGAAACAGGGATAAGGGGGCTGGAGAGATGGCTCAGTGGTTAAGAGCACCGTCTGCTCTTCCAGAGGACCCGGGTTCGATTCCCAGCACCCACGTGGCAGCTAACAACTGTCTGTAGTTCCAGTTCCAGGCAAACACCAAGGCAAATAAATAAATAAAGTTTAAAAAAAAAAAAAAGAAAGAAACAGGGATAAGAAGATAAGAAGTCTCAAAGGAGAGACAAGTGATGATGTGGACTTGCCAATCTCCCTAGATTCCTCGGTGTTCCTACCTCAGAGCCAGTCATGCTCTCTGCCTAGCCCCTAACCCCTTTCCAGTGCTTTCTGGGTAATGTTCCACAGCAGTCAGAGCCCAGAGTCCATGGCAGCTGCTGCAGCTCCTACTGTGCTTCTCTCTGGCCACTCCAATTTAGAGTTGCTCATATTCACGCAGACTCCCAATCTTGCACTAGGCCTTAGACACCATGTCCAGAATATTGAGCTGCCAATGTTCCTTCTCTGGCAAGGAATACTGTACAGCGAGTCCCCTTCCTCTGGGACACCTCTCCTGAGGCAGGGCCTCCTGGACAGACTGGTGGGCTGTCAGCAATATAGCTTCTACAGCCACAAGTACAAGGTCAGGCTGACCTAATTCAGCCTCGCCTGGATGCCCTCTATACAGCATCTCTGTTCTACATTCTTATCTCCAAGATGGCCTTCTCCCATAGATTCTCCCAGCCACTTGGGCTCTGGCTGAAGCCCTAGACTATAAGCTAGCCCAGCAATAGCTCATGTGGCCAGAGCATCCGTGAAAAGGTTTCTCCCTTCTCTGTTTCCCCAGTGCCCTCCAAACACTGTGTGTTTCCTATGTCTACCTGGCTTTCCCAGGCCACGGCATCAACTCTGACCTCAGCACTGCTAGGGTCTCACAGGACCAGGGAGCTTTCTGAGAGAATGCTATTCACACCCAAGCTATAGGGCAGCACAGCAACCTAGAGGTGACAGTGATTTAATCAGACAGAAAATTGGTGGCCCAGGGTCCCTATCTGTCCTGTAAGCAGGTTACTGAATCAGTTGATACTGTATGATTTTTAAACAGGGTATGTCATGGACACATCCAGATTCCGGTTCTTTAGAAAGTAGGTGACAGGTACTCTGGGTGTAGCCCCAGGAAGACCAGGTGGCCCTCATGGCCCCATCTGCACTGCCAACCTGGACTGACATATGTAAGCATGGGTCCCTTCACCTGCCTGATGAAATAAGGTAACAAACATATAGCGGCGTTTTGAACAGGGTTGGTCGTGCTTTGACTTGTGGCAGTAGGAGAAGTGACATTATGGGCAGAAAGAAGGCAGGAGACAGGAACTCAGCTGAAACTGCTCCTGAGAGGTGGCAACCCGCAGGGATGACCTCGGCAGGCAAGGCAGCTCAGTCTATCTGGGTGCCAAGGGCTCCCACGTACAAGTGGGTACCAGGCCTCTTCACTGCCATCCTTCCTGCCCCTCTCACTCTCAGGGTACTATTTCTGGCTTACAAACTTCCCCTTGGTCAAGCGCCCCCTAAGAACTGGGGTCAGATCTAATAAATCTCCCTGGGACCCAGCCTAGCTGGAGTATCCCCTCCCTTTTCCCAAACACTCCACTTTTAATGAGGTAACCTTAGGTGGCTCCAGTGAGCACGTTAGCTCCCCAAGAGGCTCATACTGAGATGAGTTAGCTGAACCTCAGCTGTCCCTCTCCTCAACAGCCAGCACACTTAACTCCTCCCCCATGGCAGCACACAGATGTCCTGGATGTAAAGATATACAGATGAGTCCTTTTGTGCCAGGGGCTGTCAGGCACTTGAGCAAAGCCTCCCTCACTGTCCTGACACTTGCCAGGAAAAGCTACCATCACTATTCCACAAAAGGGAAAATAGAGCTCAGGTACTTCAGGGTAGTGGCCTTGGATTCTTTTGGATATGACTCTCCTCATCTCAGAGAAGCTGGGTGGGCCCAGGGCAGAGGCAGGCAATTAGTGTGTGGGAGCAGAAGAGGTGCAGAGGTGGGTAGGCATCCCAGATGCTGAGGTGAGCAGCTTTACAGGAATGTGTATCACTGGATACTTGGGACTGCTCCTCTCTACCAGAGCAGCCCTTGGGTTAACAGGCAAGATAACCAGACCTGGGCTTTCCTAGAGAAGTTTTGGTGTGTGCACCCAAGTGTGGCTGCATTGCTTGGCTGCCCTCGTGGCACTTGAGTCTGGTCTGCTACAGACCATCAGCTAACAGAACATGAGGGGCCAGTACAAATGGTACAAGTCAGACAATTGCCGACATAGTGAACTGTCAGATTCCCCATGTGAAGGAACAACAGAGCCTATGTCCTGTGTGGATGGGCCTCAGAAAAGAAAGAACTTTGGAGTGACACAGAGAATGAGAAGACTCTGTTGTTGGTTCCTTCCAAGAGCCTCTGAAGGAGCAGAAGCTTGAAATGGGAGTCTGGGGGCAAATAAGAACTAAGGAACTAGACAGGGCCTCGAGGCCAGAGAACTGGGTACAGCCTGGAGTTTCCGACATCTGGCTGCATGAAGAATGTCATTTTCTATGATACTAATCACACACACCAACATGCACAGCTATATAAATAATGATGTAGCACCAGGTACATGAGTATAGATACATGGGGTTCTGATGGCTGCCATCCAGCTCCTGGGACCTAAAGGTATCACCTGGGGGAGCCCTAACTGGGCATATACCCCAACATCTGCCATAGTCTCCAAATCTGCACCCCGAGTCTGTGGCTGGACCCTGCTTATTCAGACTCTCTCTTTAGCCTCAGCCTCTTCCTGGCTGGGGGTTGAGCAGGAACAGCTCAATCAGGATATAATCGTTTTTAATTAACGTGCGGATCATTTCACAGGCTGATCTCCTTGGAGACCACAAGGAAGACGGTCTTCTAAGCTTTTCATTGTTTTTGCTCTCCCGGTGCACCGGCGCTCCCGCAAAAGGCCATCTTTCACCTTACCTACCATCTACAACCTGACAACTACACAAAGGCCTGGTTCCTGGGTCTCCTCAAGTCCTTCAGGAGGGGGTATGAACTCACACCCATACACATACACAATTGTGCATCCATCCCACCCCTAACACATACCTTCAAAGATGTGCACACACCCACAGGCATGTGTGTGCCAACAGGAATATGCATGTGAAAGCAGAGGGTCAGTTTGGAGGCCAGTATGGTCTACATAGTGAGATCCCTGTCTCAAAACATAAACGGGGGGGGGGGGCACAGGGGAAGGGGAGGATTAGAGGCATACACACAAGGACACCCCAAAACAAAACACAGATAGATGAGTGCTCACCTGCAAAGACACACCACACAAACCTCCCTATGTCCCTGTTCATCGTAATTCCAACGCCCAGGGCTAAAGTGCAGGCCAGGGAGAGACTGAAAGAGCCCTGTCCTTGGGTAGGGAAGGGACTTAGAAAGCACAACTGCCTGCTACAAGGGTCTCCAAGGCTGGCTGCAACATGTTTGGGGTCAGGAGTCAAGTCAAATCGCTGGCATATGGGGCTCAGGCTGGAGGCTTGTCTGTCCTGTTCCCTATGGAGAAGGTGACAGAGCAGCACTCAGCCCTACACAGCCACCCAAGGTGCTCAGCACTAACTGGCCTGACATTTCTATGGAGACTAAATGTCCTTAGCTTTTCCTCTGGGTACCTAGCTCTGAGGCCCATAGAACTTTCTCTTTACTTCTTCATTTGACCTAAATCTCTTCTATCCCATCTCTCTTTTTTTGTCCCTTCCTCTATTCTCTCCTTCCAAGCTCCCTTCCCACTGGAATCCGCACCTCATCTGCCTCTTTTCCTCCCTTTCATCCCAGGCATCTAGAGAGTCAACCTCAGCTAAGAAGGAGAATTCTAAATGAACTTTCTGTTAACCCATTCCAGACACAGTACATCTGATAGGTGCTTATACCTTTCCAGCTCCTAACAGACCACAGCAGGATCTCTGAACTTAGAACCTGAGGAACAGAGGCAGGAAAACAACCCCATGGAGCCAAACTCATCCCCATCTCTCTTGAAGCACCCGTCTGACCTCCAATTTTCCCTTTGGAGAATGAGATGGTAAAGGGAAGTAAGACTGTGGAGAAAGTCAGGGAGCCGGTGGCCAGCCAACCTCAGGCTGATGACTTGGGTAGTAGCCCTGGACCCATTAGCACAGCAGTGTACATGACACAGGAGGGGTTAGGAGCCTATGTGCTACTGATCTAGCTAGAGAGAGCAGGGACCAGCTGAATGGTTCTCCTTACCCAGTCTCTCATCTATGAAACGGGCAAGCTCGGCTTAGGATTCTTCCCAGATACAAAACCCAAATACTAGATCAGTAGTAGGTTCTTGATGTGTGACCTTGGGACTCACTTCCCTCTGGGCTCTGGTTTCTTCTTCTATCAAAACAGGGAGGTCAGACCTGTGACTCATTGCCAGGCTTCTTTTCAGCACTAGAAGTTTCTAGATAGTGGGTAAGAAAGAACAGTGTCCTACTTAGCCCACGATAGCCAGTAGCCTGTCTCTTCCACTGCTGGCATGCTGGAGTCTTTGACGGTGGTGGCAATAAGGAAAAAACCTTAAACATCGGGGGCTGGAGAGATGGCTCAGCGGTTAAGAGCACCGTCTGCTCTTCCAGAGGACCCGGGTTCGATTCCCAGCACCCACATGGCAGCTAACAACTGTCTGTAGTTCCAGTTCCAGGCAAACACCAAGGCAAGCAAATAAATAAATAAATAAAGTTTAAAAAAAAAAAAAAAAAAAAACCTTAAACATCACAAAATACACCCAACTACATCATTTTGTTCCAGTATGTGCAACAAAGAGCAGTATTAAACAGATTATAACAAATTCACTTGATTGGAAAAGCCTGAAGATCTTAACATTGGTATTTATGAAGAACTGGTTACAAAACAGGAAAAGGCTGGTGTTATCAGCCAAAAAAAAAAAAAAAAAAAAAAAAAAAGAAGAAGCAGCTGGATATACATCTAAATATGAACAACTCAGCAGAGCCTTTGAAATTACCAACTACCAAAACCAACATGTGAGAAGACCCACACCATCATGTGAGCACTATCAGAGCCCACTAAGACACTCAATAATCTGTTTGGACTTTTTTTCTATTTTTCAGGGTATTTTGCAAACTGCGTTATAACATATATGTCAAAAAATACCTTTAAAAAATGACCTGCTGCTTCCAATCCCCTTTCACTCACTGATTCATTCATTAATCATTCCTGTGTTTGTCTAGCCAAATACCAAACACTACTGTCTGCACAGTGCCCGGCTCTGAGGTTCTATGAGAGTAGCTTTGGCCTACAAGAAATGGAGGTCACGTCCGGGGCAGGGGAGATATCCCAGCCCTCCTTCTCACAAACAACTCTCCAAGGTGCTTGTGCCCTGGAGTTGAAGAGTGGGCAGCAACAAACCCTGTAAAATGAAACCCTGTTTCCCAGGCCCTCGACTCAGGTTTGTCTCAACTGCTAAATGTCACAGTCTACCCTGAGGGTCAGAAAGTGACAGACCCAGGCCTTCAGCTATCAGGTGAAGGTGCGGGTGAGGGGAAGGCAGAGGGTCAGAAAGTTCTTCCTAAACCCAGCCCCAGGGATGATATCCCTCCTAGTCTCCATGACCCAGGCTTGTAACCTCTTTCCCTTGGACCACAAGGCCACAGCTTGACTGGCTGACTTTCTCCAGATTCCGACCTGGGTCTCCTACCAAGTCCATAAAAAAGGGCCGGGCATGCCTCCTGTCCAGCCAGTGGCAGAGACTGCAGCTGCCATGAACAGGGGATGCAGAGTCTAGGCTCCAGCCAGGCACTATCCTGCTGGCCGCATCGAAGGGGCTAACACCATGGGTTCTTTTTGTTTTGGGTTTTTGTTTTTGTTTGTTTTTTTTTCTGTTGTTTAGGTACTGACAAATTTCTGGGGAAAGGTTAACCCTTTAGGTTCCTGAATCCAATCACAGAGCAGTTTAAAGACAATCCAGTCCCCAAAGCCCAAAGCTGCCTCCTTACTCCCCCAAGAAGCCTGTCTCTAGGGAGAGAGGTGAACAGCTGGCCTCTGGTATCAGGAACCTAGCTCCCCTGCCCCTGAGCTGCTCAACTAGAAAACTATCAAAGCTGGGGTTCATAACGCCCAGCTAGCCTCACACCCCTCCACAAACCCAAAAGTGAAAAGATATGACAGCTTGGAGTGCCAAGACTCTGAGAGGTTCTCCCTTGGAGCTAAGCGCTCCGCACCCCCCCCCCCTTTTCTGGACTGCAGTCCTCAGGAATTCTCCAGGATAGACCTCCTTTCCCATGACGGTAGTGTGGGAAGGAATTGTTCCTATGCCCCCCATCAGTCCTTCACCCATTCCATCTCATGGAGAGGTGCAGACATCAGATCTCTGGGTCACCAGAGCAGCGGTGTCTGCTATGAATTTCAAGAAGCCAAGCACTTCGTCACACAAACACATCACCTCCGGGATCACCTCTCAGTCTGCATTGTACAAGGGGTGGGGGTGGAGGCTGAGGTTGAAGCGGCACTTCTACGTGCCCAAAGGCATCAGCCAATCGTCAAGCCCGGGTGGGCAGACTCCACAATCCAGCCAGGGCACCCCAACTCTCCCTGCTGGGCACCCCTACTTGTTTCCTCTCTACATCACCCAGTGGTAACCTCTCCAGCCCAAACAAGAAAGAAAGGGGAGTCCCTTCCCTGGCCTTGGCCCAGGGGGTCAGCATTCACAGGAGAGGCTGAGTCATGACCCCTGCCCCTCACCGCAAAGGCATGGGATTTTATTGTCAGGTTGGCCACTTGGCTGTTTTGGCAGGGGTGCAGGACAGAGGACACTCTACAGGGAATGAGGAGGGGTATTCTAAGGGAAGTGTTTGAAGCCCATCAGTGCGGTCGGGAAGGGGGGGAGCGACCTTAAACGCTCCAAGGCTGAGAGGAGGGGCCGCAGTAGCGCCCAGAGGCGTCAGGGAACTGTCCCCAGGGAGACAGCACTCTCGGGAAGTTTCTCACTGGTTGCTCACAGTAGGACCGGTGCTCAAAACGCCCTCCCAGGCCAGACCAGCTTCCGGACACAGACTGCGAACTTGAGATGAACTCCTTCCTTTTCCAGCATCCCCATCTGCGGCCACCCGCCGCGACATCTCACCCCCAATTCTTCCACGGGTAGCTGGGTAGCCGAGACCGCTCACCAAGGCATTGTGGAGCAAAAGGGAGGGGAGAATTCCCATCACAACCTAACTGCTGCGGCCATTAAAAAAAGAAAAAAAAGAAAGAAAGAAAAGAAAAGAAATTCCTTCTCCTAGCCTGATCCCCTCCACCCACATGGAAAATCTCCAAACACGCAAACCCGCAACTCCAACAAGGATCGGTGGGAGGGGTGCCCGCGGCGACCCCCAAGCAGCCCCGTGTCGCTGCAGGTCAGAGCAGGGCGGCGGGCCGGGATTCAGGGAGCCCTCGCCCGGAGCAGCCCGCCTAAGACACAAAGCTCCGCCGCCAACAATACCTGCGGGCTCCTCCTGGGTCTCGGGGCGCCGGCGCGGCGCGTCTTCTAGTCTTCCTTTTCTCCTGCTGTCTCTCTGCTACGGTGCGCTCTCCCCCTCGCCTCTTCCAGTACCCGACGGCCAGATGAGATCCTTGGGAGAAAAAAATGTGAGCGCTCACACGATTCCTTTCTCTGCGCGCCGCGGCGCTGGGCTCGCTCCTCTCTTTCGCGCTCCCGTGCGCGCCGCGCCTCTCTAGCCCCTCGCTTCCTGCTCAGCAGCGCCGGCGAGTGCCCTTAGTAGCCATTATTCACCGGCCGCCGGGGGACAGGAGGTAATTAGAGACGGCCTTGTGGCCACATCCACTGGGCTAGCACGATGCGGGCGAAGGGCGCGCGCGGGGAGGGGCACGCGACAAGGGGGCTTGGCTGCGCGCAGCCCGCGCCCCAGACGCGGAAAGGGGAGGAAAGGGAGGGGGCAGGGAGGAGGAATGGTAAGCTGGGCGAGCGGGAGGAGGGGGCGCAGCAGAGAAGCTCCCGCGGCTCTCACCGCTAAGGCCAGGTCACGGCTGCGAGGTTCCTAGGCGCCTAAAGATGGGGTGGGGGCGGGGGAAAAGGGGGTGCTGTGCGTGCGCGCGTGCGTACCAAAGCTAGAAGGGAGGGAACGCTTTAATATTTTTTCCTGTGACTTACGAGCCCACGGGTGAGCCCTTGGCTGTGCGTTCAGGACCGTGTATCAGTGTGACTATAAATTCCTGTTCTGCCCTACGTGTGAATGTCATGGGCTGGGAATGGGGGGGGCGCGCGGGGGGGGGGAGAAGATTAACTAGAAACCAGTCTCTGAACATGCCGTTAGGTCTCAGAAGGACTGAGTGATGCAGTGGTTGCGTGGGGGTGGTGTTTGTGTGTGATTGTTTATAGGTGGTAGTGTGACTGCGTGGGCGGGGCTGCCTGCGTGGGCTGTGTTCCGAGGGCGTTGTGTATTCGTGTGGGCTTGTTTGCGACAGGGCTGGCTGCTGTGTAGGGCCAAGAGACTGAAAAAGTATGGATATTGCGCCTGTGCGTGTTCTGGCCACACGCAGGGATCTTAGGCTGCCTGTGATCGCATAGGGTCTAAAGCCTGGCAGACAGAAGCTGGCCCTAGAGGATCTCACAGAGGCAGACTATCTTTTTAAGGTGCAAACAAGAAGTGCTGGGGTTGGGGCACAAAAGGACACATGGGGGTGTGGGTGCAGGTGTAGACAGGTTGCTAGAGGAGGACCTTCTTGATGAGCTTCTCTTTATTGCACCAGAGATGCACCACAGAGATCCTGGCACTTACTGATCCCATAGACCTAGAGGTTCAGGGTTTGGGGGGGGGGGAGTGACACTGGGTGAGCCTAGAGTATCCTGGGGGCAAGCGGCAAGGGGAGGATGTAGTGCCTGAAGATAGCCAGAGATTAAGATGAGACAAAAGAAGACTCAGCCTTTGAGGCTGGACCTCAGAGGAGAGAATGGGCCTGCCACCTCACTAAAGGCAGACCCTTGGAACATGACAGAAGTGCGGCACTTAGTGTCTGACTGTTTCGCTAGTCAACCTTTTTCCAAGCCACTCCCTGCCCACGAAGCCATCTACCCACTCACTCCATCCATCCAATCATTTATGCGTCGGTACCTCCATTCAAGTATCCATCCCAGTTTTCCAAGCCAAAATCACCCAGATCCCACTCCCCACACCTCTTCTTCCTCTGCAGGAGGCACCTATCTGCTTTGTGGAAAAGAGCTGCCTTTTCCACACTTGGGATCAGTAGTTGACACTATTAAACCCCACCCTGCACATCCTGAAGTCTCCATACACCTTTTCACCCCACCCTGCCCATGGTGGTATGCCAGCTAGATAGTGGGAAGGTAATGTTGTTTCCTCCCAGCCTTCTCTGCAACCTGATGAGACCTAGGAAGTGTATGACATCACTGTGTGCCTCCTGGTCCTTGTCCTGAAAGTCACCCAAGCCTGCCATTGGAATGGAAAGATGCTTTAAAATCGGATTCCAAGTTAGGCATAAGGGAACTGACTTGAAATGCCAGCACTTGGGGGATGGAGACAGGAATTCAAGGCCATCTCTATCTTGCAAGTTTGAGACCAGGTAAGATACTTGAGACCCTCTCTCAAACAAAAGGAAAAAACAAACCAGATTTTCTTATCAAATGAATGTCCAGAGCCCTGGTCCAGGCTGTTTCCTTTACTGAGAACCAGCATTTACAGCCATGCTTGGCATTTCTGGGTTTCCTCTGGCCCTACTAGGCAATAAGGGACCTCCTTAGTCACCTGAATAGCAGACCTCTGCCAGGGATGACACTTGAAGTTTAAAGTCTAATCTCTCCACCTTTGAAATGCAGGGATGCTTAGTGTTGGTCTTCAATGACCTGCCCTGAGAACCTATGTCATTCTATCCCTAGGTGCTATGAGAACCAGAAGCTCCACACGGTCAGGTCAAGTCTAGCGCTAACACAGATTCCTGCTGGGAACCACCAACAGCACTTCCTGACTTATCTACCTCCTCTATGCAATCACTTATAAGTCGAAGTCTTCAAAGTGTGCATAGAGATGATAATATGGACCCTGATGGAAGGTGAGGCTGACTTCTTCTCTGCCTCTTAAATTTTATTTTTGTGATTAAAAAAAACAATTTAAGGGAGGAGGGGACAGGAGAGATACATGTACTGACTACTCTCCCAGAACAGTGTGGGGCTGGCAGTATTCAATCCCAAACACCTACACGGAGGCTTATCACCATCTGTAACTCCAGTTCCAAGGGTTCAGATGTCCTCTTCTGTCCTCTTCCCAGTACAGACATCCATGTGGCACATAGACATACACACAAGCAAAAAAACTTCATACACATAAAATAAAATGAAATTTTCATAAAATATGAAATGTAAATGTTATTTTATGTATATGGGTGTTTTACCTGCATGTATGTCTGTGCACCATGAGTGTCTGGTGCCTGTACAAATAAGGGGTGTTGGATCACTTAGAACTGGAGTTACAGATGGTTTCGAGCCACTGAGGCACCTCTCCAGTCCCCTCCCCCTAGCCTGACTCTTCAAAGTTCCCAATGGCTGATGGTACCCTCACATAGGCCCTCAGGAATATCCTGATGAAGTCTTACCTTACCCTCTGACTTCCTTACAATGACCCTCCTTACTATACAGGCTGGCCCCTCTGCCCAGAACACTTTCCAACTTCTAAGCGGCATGTAATTTTCCTGTTTGTTTTATAGGTGGCTTTCCTGATTGTTCCTTGGTGTGTTCTCCATTGCTAGGTTGGTGCCTGGTAGACATTCAGTAAGTATTTGGTGATGAATGATGGTGAATGAGTGATGTTAAACCAGGCCTTCCATCTGTGACCTTGACTCAGCCTATAGCTTCTCTACGAACTGATAGCTACTTAGACTGAAAGGGGTGTGTGTGGCTAGAGAGACTTGGAGTTCAGTAAGGCTACATAACTCACCTAGCTATAAGTACTCTTCAAGATCCCTGAGAGTCTAAAAAAATGAGGTATCGTTTGGTGACTTGTCCCCAAGAAAAGGAGTATTAATTTGTTCTGGGGCCTCTCTTTGCTCAGTGGAGCTCCCAACTAGAAAGGTCAAGAGAAGCTGTGTTCACTTCTGCCCAGTGCAGTATCTGGCATGTGGTATTCACAACTCAATGTGTATTTATAGAGTAACAGTCAAGACTCACATTTAAAACTGCATGAGGGCTGGGCAGTAGTGGTGCACACCTTTAATTCCAGCATTTGGGAGGCAGAGTCAGGCAGAACTCTGAGTTTGAGGCCAGCCTGGTCTACAGAGTGAGTTCCAGGACAGCCAGGGCCACACAGAGAAACCCTGTTGGGGGTGGGGGGAAGGAACAAAACCAAATACCAAAAACAAAATAAAACTGCATGAATCCAGCCTTGTGCTTGTTACCTAAGCCTCTGCTGACAGGGTTCTGTGGTGGCAGGGCAGCACTGGCCTGCACCACATATACAAGAAGTGGCCAGGTATGAGGCTGCACAGCTGGAGGGCTTCTTGTGTCCCCAGCTTCAGAATCCACTAAATGAGTCCTGCCTAGGGACAGCAAGCTGGTGGACCCTACTGAGCTGGGAAGGGTTTTATGGGTGCTTCCCATTAGGTGTGGTTCCTGGAGCAGGCTGCCTATGGCTATCTGAAGAGCTGCTTTATTGCACACTGAGAGCAGTGGAAAGGCTGGTCCCGGACGTCAGCAGGAACACAGAGAAGTCTGGGGCACTGGGGTGGGGCTGGGAGACATGACAACACAAAGGACAAAACCACCAGAGACAGGGCTAGCCAAAGGACACTTAGGCAGACACAAGGGGAGAAGGACATGGACCCACCTAACCAAAATGAGTAGGTGTCATGAGATTCAGAAGTCAAGTTCAAATAGCCCTGGGCTGATAGCTTCAGGCTAAAAGTCTTCAAGACTGGGTTGGAAGTCAGCTAGGTGTTTTACTCTTCGCTTTGCTGGAGTTTTACATGTATTCTACATATATCTGGGGAGGGATGGCAATTTCAAATCTCTGTATAGCCTCTTCATTTCAGGGGCTGGAGTCACTAACGACCAAATGATGCCTTTATAACTTCCAGGTGGCAAAAGTGTTCATGTACTGGTTCTGTAGATTATGTGCTGAGTACCTACTGTGTGCAAAGATCTGCTCTCTGTGCTGAGGATCTACAGCAAGAAATAAGACAATGGTTCTATTTTCCTCCCAAGGCAGGCATGGAATAGAATGGAGAAGTAATTGGTATATAATCAACATGGTTCATTCTGAGAAATACATGAGGCAGTTTCATTGTGCCATCATAGTGTCCTTACATAAACTAACACACATCTGCAAATGACACTAGGAGACTATCTTAGGAATCTCTGTGATGCACCCAGTTTATTATTGACTGAAATGGTGTCTGGCTATAGTTATGCTTCTCAGCCCCAGCCCCAGCCCCATCTCTCTCTCTCTCTCCAAGGTTTCTCTGTGTAGCCTAGCCCTTGCTGTCCTGGTACTCACTCTGTAGAGTAGGCTGGTTCTGAACTCAAAGATCCACCTGCCTCTGTCCTTGCAAATACTGGGATTAAAGGCACCACCATAGCCCAACTAGTTACATTACCTTTAAGTGTGCTAAGAAAAGATAGAGCCAGGAAAAAAGGCTGAGAGCACTGGGGAGGGCTGTGTTTTTATACTGAATGCAGGGAACTCAAGGCTCAGACCACAACTGCAAAGGTTATGTGGTGACCATTCAGATAAGCAGAGGAAAGCTACAGGTGAAAGTCGGCAATGGTCCTGAAGCAGGAGAGTTTGTGTCTATACTTGAGTGTGTCAAAAAGGGGCAAGGCCACAGTCCATCATTGCAGAGATATTCTGTGTGCAGTGAACACCCTTCAGAGACTCTTTGCAGTGTTTCAAGCATAAGAAGGACAGACAACCCATGACTGCCATGAAGAGATTGAATGTGGGGCCAGGGCAGAAGTAGGGAGCAGGTTCAGTCTGAAGGCAAGGCTAATAGAACTGAGCAGCTGACAAAGCTTCTGTGACCTGCTGAACATGCTGTGAACCTAGAGCAGCTTCACACCCGGACATGGGAACATTTCCCTCATGAGCTAACAGCCTCAACCTCCATGATGCCCCTCCCACCTATTATCACCTTCATCATGCCAAAGAGGTTTCTTATTCATTGACTGTCTTGTGGTCTTCTGCCCGGGCCCAACATGGATAGCCTGTTACCTTCTGACCTCTGATCCAGGTCAGCTGTCAGACCTCTCTCCTTGTACAATGGATGTGTTCTCAAACCAACCAAGCTAATCTACTGCCATAGCTCTACTTCACCATTTACCTGTGGAGTATACCTGGCATGGCAGGGATGATTAACATGCTGGGCAGACAGTGGTGAGCATGGGGTGGTGTAGGCATTCACTGCCAGCCTGTGCCTTGCTGTCCACATTAGAACCCTCTGCCACATAGCACCCCTTAAGGAGGAGAACACAGACAACATGTTTCTCTTTGAAAGCAAAGAACCTTGTATCTCAACTGGTGGTGGTAGTGCTGGGAATGTGGGCATCCCAATTCCTAGTTTGTGGGACATTTTCAAACATTCCATGTGGTCCCCAACCCACCTTCCTCCCCAAATCTCACAGGCTGACAGAAAGGATCAGAAAACCTGCTGGGTGCCGAGGATTAGTGCCGGCAAAAGTAAGGTGGAAGACTGTCCAGATGACCATGGCTCCCACTTAGGGACAGTGCATCCCTCCCTCCGCCCTGGGCTGGGGTGGAAAGTGAAAAAGCAGATAGATAGCGGCCTGCAGGCTCTGTCCAGCAGCCTTTCCCCTCAGCTGATTCTGACCTCCATTTGCTTCTCCCCACTATCTGTCAGTCTGTCCAACCTTCCTCACTAGCCTGTGGAGTTAGTTCATCAGGGGCAGCCAGGGCCACTCTATGCTCATCTCGGGCAGATCCTAAAACAAAGCCTCTTGATCTAACTCTGAGGAAGTGTAGCCACATTAAAGCATCACTTGTCTAAACCCCTGAGTGGCCTCCTAGGTAGCCTAAGATGATCTCTCCATTTAGGGTCTTAGCAGCGCTTCTGGGTACAGACACTTAGCTTTTCTTCTATCATAGGCCTGAGTGAACTCGTAGATGCCTCCAGTCTGATTTGGTTGGTGCCAGTGGCTACAGAGGCCCAGAAGTAAAGGAGGAAACCATCTGGGCTGTCACCCATGGCTAGACCCAGAGAATAGCCTCAGCAGGTCACGTAAGTCCTTACCACAGCTGGAAGCTGAATGTGGGGATGTGCAGAGAATTCCAAAGAGGTAAGACAGAGGAGAACCTGCCCACCCTTGGAGGTCCCCACTCTGGCACTTGGGCCCTGGCCCTGTCATCCCTTCCCTCTGCTCCTTGCCTTCCTCTACCTTGCACTGGCTCTGTCCTTCCTTCTTCCTCACATAGCTGCTCTTCTTTTCTAGCTGTCCAAACTTCTCCTCATAGAGAGTGTCTTCCTGCACCTCTAGGTCTCACCTGCAGGCACTGGCCCCTAAATAAGTTTGGAAGCTTCCAGAAGAAAAGCTGAGTGCCTGTATCCGTGAGGCACTGTCAAGGCTGCTCAGAAAGCAGCATGTGCACACAACACCTGGGTGGGTTAGGCTGGGCTGCCACAGTAACTGCCCCTCACCTGGACACCAGGCAGCCCCAGGTACCCAAGAACAGGAACAGTGCTGATGCCTCCTGTGCCTCCTTCAGGGCCCTGAGGTGAGCACAAGTCTGAGATGGAAGGCCAAGTCCTTGCCAGGCCTTTTGAGGCCTGAAAACAGCCACAGACTTTTTGGGTGGGGGGAGAAGACTTGGAGAGAACTGAAGAGATGCTAAGGCCCAGCTCTTCTCACAGAAGGTCAGAGGCCCAGAGCCAGCATGGCAAACAGCAGCAGGCCAAAGTGGAAGCCTCACAGGTTCAGACACTCTGATACCCAGAGGTATGTACAGGAGCCTACCTAGATATGGTACAAAAAAAGCAACAGCATGAGTGGTGGCCGACCTGTGTAATTTCAGCACTTGGGAGGTCAAGTTTGAGGCCAGCCTGGGCTATAAAGTGAGTCTTTGTCAATAAATAAAATAAATATGACATGCGCACATTCGGGATACACAAACTCCTCTAATGTAAGGAATGGCCTACCTGTATATATACACAAATACCAGCTGTCTGCCTTCACACTTCTCCCTGATTTCTGGGCATCTCTGGACAGCTCAGGACCTCTAGCCTCCTTTGATGTGTGGCAACAGGAATACCACCTATGGCCTTCTCCTGGACCAAGGACAGTGAGGACTGGGAAGACAAGGACACAAGGGAGAACCCCCACAGAGCCTCCTTCTGCAGCGATTTCATTTATCTCTAAGGAGGAGAGCTGGCTATTCTGACCAACGCTGACCTGTCGCTTCCAGCCAGTCCCAGCTACATTGCAAGTTGTGCTGCAAACCTCCTAACAAGCACAGGACCCTGACCCTTGGTTTGGCTCAAAGCCCTGGGCTCAGTTTCCAGTGCCATGAAAAGAATCTGCCCTTGGAAGGTCAGACAGAGTTCCTGAAGAGAACTTTCATGGTTATCTGTGTGAATATCTACCACAAATCTGGGAAGAAAAGAAAGATACCAGGATGTCTGTTGTTCTAGTTTTCTGCCAGGCCTAGCTTTCTCCCAGAATTCCCTGAGTTGGGTTTAAAGAAAAGGTCATTGAGGCCAGTGAGTAAAGATGTCTGCTGCCTGAGGACCTGGGTTCAATCTCGGGTATAAGGGTGGAACGAGGGAATCGACTCCGCCATGGTTCAAGTGTGATGATTTTTTTAAAGGAAGGGTGACATGCAGAGCCCGCTGCCTACTCTGACAGACATCCCACAGAGGACCTCACAGCAATGTTCAGAGGCCTCAAGAGCAATGCTGAAACTGCAATTAGGAGAACAGAAGAGAGACACAGGCCTGGGTGACTGGGACGCTGAACTATTCCCTAAATGCTCCAAGAGTGCAGAGCACGGTCTCTTCTGTGAAGGCCAGAAATACAGTTACACTCCTGAGAAGAGGACTCTCAAGCCCACTTGGGTGAGGTGAGAATACAGATCCCAGACCCTTACCTACAGAGTGGACAGGCTAAGGACCAAGTCCACCAGCCATGCTTCTCCCAGGCCTGTTTCTCACTCTCAGGCTGTTGGTTGGTGGGCCTTTGTTTTGAATATGGTTGATACTCTTCCAAATCATGAAGGAATTTACCCCTCCCAAGCCTCCACTTGTGATGTTTTTGAAGGAACATGACCCTCATAGGCTTATATATTTAAATGCTTGATCCCAGTAAGTAGAATTCTTTCGGAAAGGACTGGGATGTGTGGCTTTGTTGAAAGAGGTGTGTCCCTAGAGATGGGCTTTGAGGTTTCAGAAGCCCACACCATTCCCAGTTAGTCTTGTGCTCATGACCAGATGTCAGCTCTCAGCTACTGCTCCAGTGCCATGGCACTCTGTCTGCTGCCACACTATCTACCATAATGGTCATGGACTCCCCTCTGAACTGTAAGCAAGCCCCTAGTGAGCTCTTCTACAAGCTGCCTTGGTCCTGGTGTCTCTAACTAGCAATAGAAAAGTTACTAAGACACCGGTCAATTGCATGAGCAAATGGAAACTTAACCCCACAGTGGGATTTGGAGGTGGAGTCTTTGAGAAGTGTTAGGTTTGATTAGATCCATGGAATAGAAGTCTCATGATTGTATCCTGATGGCTTTACAGAGAGATAAGAAAGACCAGAGCTAGAAATATACACACTGCCACCATGCTGTGATACACCAGGGCCTGTGCAATGCTGTTTGGGCCAAAAAAAACCTCTATTAAAGTAGCCCATCTCGAGTATCATGTTAGAGGAATGAAAGGTTAATATAATTCTCCAGCTCTGTCAGTGTGGAATCCTAAGTTCTTTGTGTTCCTAACCTCAGTTTATTTACCTTTAAAATGGGAATGATAGGGAATTCATCATGTAAAGGATGAATAGAGGTTTGCCATGGCATGAGACCCCAATAAATGTCACTCCTGACAACCATCATTTCCTCCTGCTCTGTGAGATCTGAGTCTGGTCTGAACACTGACTTTGGAAACCTTGTTTAACTATGCTTTCAAATCTTTCAAACTGCTATCCTTGGTGTCAGTGCTGAGTGACCACCAACACATGCTCTGGGCTACAGTGTCTATCTTTTCAAATGCCCATTGGAGGCCCTTTGATCAAGCCAGAAAACTGGGGTTCAAAGGGGCTCAAGCTGAGAAAGGTGGCAGCCAGGGTGAGATTCTACCTCCAAATAAGGAAGAGTCTGCTTACTGGCAGAGCTGCCCAGAAATGGAAGGTGCAAGCAGCAGCCGTGGTGTGAGTGGCCTGTGGAGGAAGCCATGTAAGCAGAGAAGGCTGCAGCTGCCAGAGGCTTGGGCACTATCAGAAAGGATGACTGATGGCAGCCAGGGCCTCAGGACTCTGTCACAGCCACATGGGCAGGAGAGGATTCCAGAAGGCCAGAGCTGGGCCAGAGCAAGCACTGCTGCTCCAGGATCTCACACAGCAGGAGAAGAAGCCAGGCCCCTCTTTCCTACATAGATATTTATTTTTCTAGAGAAATCCTACTTTTATTTTTGTTGAAGGAGGAAGTACACAAAGTAGAAAGAAAACAAAGGTTCCAAGCTGCCCTCACTCTATGAGTTTCCATCAACTCTTTCTGGTCATTTCTTCTACATATTTAAGTTTGGGTTAGAGATTTTCATCACTAAAATGCCTTTAACTGAGATGTAGTTCACATATTAGAAACTTCACTTCTTCAAGGGCTGGGATGTAACAGTGAAAGAACACGTGTGCAGTTTGCATGAAACTCTGGGTTTGATTGCTAATACTTCAAATAAAATTCACAAGTCAGGGAGGGTTGGTTCATCCACAGAGTTGCTCAACTATCCCTGCCACATCATTGCAGGATGCTGCTGAAGGTCGTCAGGTCTTTGTCCCCCAGCCCAGGCCAACATCACCCACACTCTATACATTTGCCTGCTCTGGACCTTTATTTCTCTTTGTGTCTTTTGATGAAATTTCTTTATTTAAAATCTTGTAAATGCAGAGACATAAATAAATAAAACTAGAGTATTTTTAGTGCAAAGTCAGATACACTTGTACTCATTAATTTTAACCCCCTTTGTTCCTTTTTGGGGGTTAAAAATATTCTTATTAATTCTTTGAGAATTTCTTAAAATGTGTTTAAATTATATTTACCTCATTTCTCTTCCTATTTCCTCCAAGATTCATCCATATGTCTTCGTTCCCTCCCAATTTTTTTTTTTAAATAATCAATAGAATCAAGTGTGTGCTAGCCATTTACACATGAGTGTGGAGCCATATGCTGGAGCGTCGGACCTGTGGGAGGAGGGTACACCCTTAAAGAAAACTGAGTCTCCTTCCTCCAGAAGCCATCTTCAGTAGCTCTTCAGTTAGGGGTAGGGGCTCATGAGGCCACTACAATAGCTGTGAGGTCATGAGTACGACCATCCTATGATGTTTTTCCTAGGCATTTCTATAGCCTTTCACATCCAACGTTGATGTTTTGTTTTGTTTAAGACAAGATCTCACTATAAATCCTTGGCTGGCCTGGAATGCAAAGATCAGCCTGCTCTGCCTTCCCAGTGCTGAGATTAAGGTGTGTGTCCTGGGTCACTCTATAAACTCCTAAGTGTACTACCAGGCTTGACTGTATTTTTGATGCACGCTCTTCAGTTCCTTTTTTCACCAAGCATTATGCAGTCACCATTTCTATGGTCCCCAGGGCTTTACTTATGCTTGATGGTTATCATTATAGAGGGTTTGGTTTTTTTCTGTTTGTTCATTTGTTAGTTTGGGGAAAACCCTCTAAAACTTCATGCAGCCAAGCCTGGCCTCAACCTTATTGTGCATCTGAGGCCCCTGAACTCCTGATTCCCCCTGCTCAGTCTCCCAAGTGCCAAGATTAGAGCATGCACTATACTTGACTCCAAGGAGAGATTTTACACCATAGTTTACTCAATCATAGTCACATCACTGTCCACTGCCACTACTAGTGTAGAGGCCTTCCTTGCCCCCTTTACAGACTTCATGGCAACTCCACAGCCTGTGCAACTCAAGTCATACCTCCCCAGTGCTTATTCAGAACCTTCCATGGTCCTCACCCCCTATGTGTTATGCACTCCACATGTGGGGTGCTGCCAGGGCCGGGGAGGCCAGTAAGGCAGGGTCCATTGCCACCTTCTCCATGCTTGTGAAGTGCAAATACTGAACTTGGAATAACAAGTTCTGTTCTTGCAGTCCTTTTTTCTTTGGAACACTCACCACTTAACACTTCTGTTTGTTGCCATCTCTCTAGATGAAATGGAAGTCTTAGGGAACACTATCTCACTCACTGATATCCTCAGCACCTAGCACAGAGTTGCAGCTCAGCTTGGTAACTCAGAAGTTTCCAAAGTCCATGAAAAATCTCAGCATCCAGACACTGGACCCTTGTAGTTCTCCACCTGCAGACACATGGCAGCTCTAGCCACAATCTGCATTTTATTTGTTGAGATGGTTTTTCTGAGTCAAGAGAGAGCACATAAAACTCAAACTCATTTCCATAAAAAGCATGGATGTGGTCCCATGGGGCTATATACCTGCAGGACCACCATCAGCAAGCCTTGAAAGGATGGCCTGGCAGACAATGAATTCCAGGGAATCCTATGTTTTTTCTGCTGCTGCTGCTGCCTGATGTTGCCCAGTGGTCCCATCCACAAGTCCTAGATGCTCTCCACCTGCTGTGCCTCCCTAGACATACTAGCTGCTGCCACAAGCAGCAGTTCTTTCTTCATCCCATGGTTTCCAGGGTCATACCTGAGAATGACAGTTGCCTATGTGCTTGGTAAGAGGGGCTAGGTGACAGGCCCCTTACATCCCAGTCTGACCTCTAGCAGAGCTTAGCAACAGGCCTTTAGCTGTGTGCTAAATTACATCTATATACGGGCTGAAAGGCCTGGGACAAAGTATCTTTGTACCCGGATGCACACACTGATGCTTGTTAGTCATCAGGCACAAAGATGCTTAACTTGGGGTTATGTGGCAGTGAGGAAGCTGACCTGGAAGGACAGAGGCTGGAACTCAGATGATCTGCTGTAGCACACCACTTTTCCAGTGGCTTCCCTTCCACACAGGGCTCCCTGTCCCAGGCCTCTCAGGCCCCTCCCCCAGCCATGTTTCCCCTAGAGAGGTTTCCAGTACACCACACTCAGGATTTTGCTGCATTCCTGTGAGTCATTCTCCAAACAAACCGTGTGATGGAGAGAAGGAATCTGGGGAGGGGGTGGGGAGATGGAGAAGGAAATAAGACCCCTCTTCCCTCCCTCTCTCCCTCCCGTGTACAGAAGGACTCCTTGGGAGAGCTTCAGCAGCAGTTGGGTTGTTCTTTCCTTTTTTAAAAGACAGAGTCATACTCTGCAGCTCTGACTAGCCTGGAACGAACTATGTAGACCAGGCTGACCTCGAAATCACAAAGATTACTATCTCCTGCAGGACTATAGACAAGTGCAATTCCACCTGGCCCTGGCTGGCCATTGTGAGCAGAGAACTTGCTGAGTGACCTAGGAGACCTTAGCCCTCTCTGGGTCTCTGGAGAAAATGACCACAAAGGTCTCTGCCTATGAGATATACAAGTTTCCATCTTTTTTTCTGATGAGGCCACTATTGCCCTCATATCTTTAGTGCAGGCTGTGGCCACTTTCTTGCCTCAGTTTCCCTACCTCTGAAATGAAATGGCAAGTCTGTGATAGGTCTATGAGACGCATTGATCGGGTACCAGCTGTTCAATAGGTTAAGGCATAGGGAGGGAGGCCAGTATCTTTCTTAAGGCCAAGAGACCAACCAGTCACTGCTCTCTGAGTCAAGGCTGGTCCCCTGAGGCCACCTGCTCAGAGCTTCTTAGCAGGGTGCTAGCACACAGGCTCTCCCATCAGCAGGCACTGTTGTCACATGGTGACCGCAGGTTGTGGGAATGTGGGGAACTGGCTGGAGGTCAATAACAGGCTCCTTGCATCTCCCCCCAGAACCCTTCTGCTTGTGGCTCTCAACCTGTGTCAAGTGGAAAGAGCCAGGGCCTGAGGGGCCAGAGGCATCCACCCACATTTCTTGGAGATGTTGATGGGAGCCCAGCCTCTGCCTACAGCCTCCAGAGCCCCTAATGAACTTCATCATGGAATATAACTTGCTTGCTTAAGTCTTCAGGGAACTTGGAGCTCCCCAGACAGCTGAGCTCTCTCACTCCCTATGGCCACACTATCCCCTTGCTGTTCTCAAAACTGCAATTAGCAAAGCAAAGGCTCACCTCAGGGCTTCTGCACTGCTGTCCCCACCCCCTGCACTGCTGTCCCCACCCCCTGCACTGCTGTCCCCACCCCCTGCACTGCTGTCCCCAGTCCCTGCACTGCTCTTCCCTGAACATCATTCCTGCTGTGCGTTTCAGCTCACCTGCTACAGTATCAGGACCTTCTCTGACTCCCGAATTTCAACTACAAATGCCATCCTGTTCTGTTCTGCTCTCATTCTTACTCCAGCTTCTGTCCTAATATGCTCTGTACTAGTTTGCTCACCATATCAGAAACTCCACCAGGCCACAGTATCTGATGAGGGAATCAATCACAATCCTGCCACTCTAGAAAGGAAAACCTTATTCTGAGGTAGTCTTTGAAGTCTCCTGAGATGAAGAAAAGGAATGTAGACCCTCTTCTCAGCATAAGCCTCCCAAATAAGGGTTTGCTGATAGGTGTTAGTTGGTCTTCTCTGTCCTCTGATATTCAATTCAGACCCAGATCCAGACCTTGATGTCAGCCAGGACGCTGTTCAAGCCCTCGGCCTTGGCTCAGCCTGCTACTTTATCTTCTATCCCAGCATACTCTCCGTGCCTTGAGCTCAGGCCCTGGTGCTCTACACCCCATGAACTAAAGACCAAAGTTCCCCTTCAGCCTGCTGTCTGCCACCACCTAGCCCCATCTTTACTGGCCAGGTCCAATAGTCTGGTGCCTCCTGCCTGAGGCCTCTTCCCAAACACACCCTTCCCCTGAAAATCATTCTTTCCTTCCACTGCTCCGTGGATACATGTCCAGTCTCTCGCCATGCAGAGACTCCATATCTGCAGCTCCCCTGTTGTCCTGGGGGATCTTGGTGCATCTGAAATAGGTGCTTATCTGACAGTTTGGTTTTATGCTCATGCATACATGTGTATGAGATGTATGTGTGTAGTGTGTGCACATGAGCATCTGGAGGCCAGGAGACATCTGATGTCTAACACCCTCCACTTTGTTCCTTTGGCCCAGCAATTCACTGGCTCAGCAACCTTCATTGCTAGGGCTATAGTCATGTGTGGGACCACAGCTGGCTTTCAAATGCATGCTGAATATGAACTCAGGTCCTCATTCTTGAACAGCAAAGACTCTTAACTGCTGAGCCATCTCCCCAACCCCACCAAACCATTTTTGAAAAAATAAATGACAGAAACAAAATTGGTAGGAAGATAAACACAGTAAAAGGCCAAGTATAGTGTTCTAGAAGTTCCCAGCAAAGTTCTATTCCTCAGCAAATCTATCCCAGCTCTCTATCCTTTGTGTGGACCTTAGAGCCTAGGGGAACAAGTTTAGCGGTAGGGAGAGGTCTATCAGTGAGGATGAGTACATGTTATGTTGCTGTAACCTGGTTGCACAGGCCTGCAATCCCAGCTATTCAGAAGACCAATGCAGGAGGATCACAAATTCAAGCCCAATCTGTGCTACAGAGTGAGATCATTTCAAAATAAAAAGTAAAAAAAAAAATATTGGGATGTAGTGGTGCACCCCTTTAATCCCAGCACTCAGGAGGCAAAAAGCAGTTGGAGGAAAGCCTGGTCTACAGCTAGGGCTACAAAATGAGACACTGTCTCAAAAACAAACAAACAAGCAAAGTTTTACAAGGGCTGGAGATGCAGTTCAGTGGTAGAGAGCTTTCCTAGCAGTTTGATACCCTGGGTCCAATTTCTACTGGTCAAGTGCAGTGACTCACATTTATATTCCAAGCATTCAGGAGACTGAGGCAGAAGGACTACAGTGTGGGATAGCCTAGGGTACAAGTGAGACTCTGGAATGATGGTTAGTGTTTACTGTCAAGGTATCAGGACAATAGGATCATCTTAGAGACAGGCTTTTAAACAAGCCTGTGGAGATTATTCATGGGTTAACTCCTACAGGAATATCTGTCTTAATTGTGGATGAGACACAGGGCAGGATTCTGGACTGTATAGAGTAGAAGGGAACTGAATATATGTCCATTGCTTTAGGCTGAGTTTTGTTTGTTGATAGGGTTTCACTCTGCAGTCCTGGATGGCCTAGAAGTCTCTATGTAGACCAGGCTGTCCTTGAGCTCACAGAAGTCAGCCTGCCTCTGTTTTAGGTGTGTGCTACCATGCTGCTATCTACCTCTAACTGAGACTAGGATGAGAACAGCTGGTCATAGTGGAGAAGTCATGAACAGTGAGTCAGATTAAATTTTTTCTTCCTGAAATTGTTTTTCCAGATAGTTTATCAAAGTAATGGCAGAAAACTAAGATGCCTGGGCTAAGGGGCCTAATAATGATTAAAGTGTTTGCTTGCAAGCAGGAGAGCCTAAGCTTGGATCCCTAGCACGCATGTAATAAGCTAGTCATGGTGGCATATGCTTACAATCCCAGAGCAAAAGTCAAGATCCCATGAGCATTCTGGCCAACCAACCAGCCTAGTCTATTCAGCAAATTCCAGGTTAAATGAGAAACCTTGTCTCAAAAAATAGGTGGTCTCCAGAGCTGTGACACAGCCTTTAATCCTAGCACTAGAGAGGCAGAGAAGCGGGCAGATCTCTGTGAGCTCCAGGGCAGCCAGAGTTATACAGGAAAGCCAGGGTGGGGTGCGTGGTTGAGGGGGCACATGACTACAGACCTACTCTCCAAAGCTCAAGGGTTTAAAACAAAATCCATATCCATTAGGGTGGTAAGGAGGATCTCTTTCACTGTGCAGTAGCCATGACCTTTGAGAGAAGGTATGAAGGAATCCCACCCTGGCTATGAAGTGTTTTTGCTTGACAAGGCCAGAACAGCCCATGTGCCCCGAGCAAATACCTAACTGTAATACCTCCCACCACATGATACAGGAGCAGCAGAAGAATTTACTGGAAGCTTCCTGTGGCCTGAATGGGGAGCAGAATATTTGAAGAGAAAGATTCTTTTAATACTCACTGTAGCATAAAGCTCGTTCAGAATGTCCCCATTTTCCATATAAGACTATAGCCCAGAGACACACAAAGGTCTGAAAGAAACTGGCCAACATGAAACTTACTTCAGGTAATTCCGGGTTCCTACACACTCCACTGCTGGCCAGCCCTTGGTTTCCACCACCAACCTTGGATTCAACAACCCACTCAGGCTAAGTCCACAGACCCTCTTCAATTTAGCTGGCTGTGCTCTGAGGAGCTAGGCTGGCTGCTGTCCAGTTCAGTGCCAGGGAGGCCAAAGAGGCACAAAAGATAAGACTCCACACCAAGATTTCATGCACAGACTTAAAAAAAAAAAAATGAGGCCTTCCATAAACCACACAGGGCCATGAGTGTTGAGTGTAAAGAACAATAAGAAACAACAACAAAAAAAGTGTCAGTGGAATTTTTTAAAGACCCAGAAAGGGCCTCTGAGGTTGCTCAGTGGGTCAGAGTGCTTGCTGTCCTGCCTTCCTAGAACCTCCATAGCAGAGAAGAGCTGTTTTTCACAGATTGTCCTCTGACCTACATACACACACATACACACACACCAAATAAAATGTAATAAGAACAATACAAGACCCAATTCTATGATCTTGATGGCTTTTGAGCCTGTGAAATAGGGGTGTGATCAAAATCCTAGCACATATGTATTTTCAGCATGAATATATTTACCCAACAAATCCTGGAGTCATAGCAATCACTGTGTCCATAACTGAGCCCCTGAGGCACAGATCACAGTTTTCTGAGCTGAAGCTGGGCCACCTACCACAAAAGTAAGGAGGCAGCTGTTGCAAGCATGCATTCAAATAGCTCTTCATGTTTAAGGGCTTGATCAGAAAGTACCCTCAACTCGCAGTACCCCGTGAGCTGTTGACCTCCAGAAACAGACAGCCTAGCGCACATGTGGAGTCCCTGAGTGTGTTTAATGGCTACCCAATTCCTGGGACGGGAGGCTGGGAGGGGGTGTGCATTGCTCACTGCCCTAGTTATCCAGTCATCCAGGTCAGTTATTGAGCACCTGACACATCCCACCTCCAGAACCCCCAGGTTAGGAGAAACTACAGGTCTGGATCTGAAGTCCATTCTGCTTCTCCTTAGTGGCTTCAGAAAGTGGTCCTAGGTACAGGGCATGCTAGAAGGATCCACTTCAAGGTGGTAACATGCTATAAGACACCAAGAGCTTTAGGTACAAGGAAGTACCCAGCCTACAGGGTAACAGGGTACTGTACATGTTCCCTGGCCAGCCTGGACAGGGTCTTGAGATGAACCAGTAGAGACTTCCCTCCAGGATTCTACTACCTCATTAATTAAAGTACATTGTCTCCTGGGATGCGGTGCCATCTAATGACCCTGGCAGCTTGTTGATTTACCTGCAAGGACATCAGGAAGTAAAGACAAGGGTGGGGCTGACTTCTGTCTAAAGACCAGGCATGTTAGGACTCCAACAACCCAGAAGAGGCTTATTCACCAGGGCCCACTACCATCAAGCACACACACAGCCTTGACTTCTGGGTCCCTGTCCACAGTAGGACCCTAATAAATATCCCAAGCTTAAATTGCCGGTGATGAGCAGGTGGCCTCAGTAGGGAGCTACTGGAGGTTGTTAGTCAGGAGATGGGCCAGGAATGAACAGAGGGTGGAGTTAGTAGGGTGTGGGGATAGAGGAGAGTCATCTATGTTGGTGACATTGGGGGGCCACAAGTGACGGTTAGAGGACAGCTACGGGAGGCAGGTCTCTCCTTCTACCGTGGGGGCCAGGGAGCAAGCGCGGGTGGCCAGCACCCTACCCACTGAGCGACTACATTTTGTTTATTTATATTGTTTCCCAGCGCAGCACCAGCTGTCCTGGAACTATCTCTGTAGTCCAGAGTTCGGCCTTGAACTCAAGAGATTCACTTGCTTCTCCATCCCAAGTGCAGGGATCAAAGAAGTGTGCTGCTGCAGCCACCATCACCACCACCATCATCACTACCACCACCATCACCACCATCATCACCATCAGCACCACCATCATCACCACCGCCATCACCACCACCGCCATCACCACCACCGCCATCACCACCACTATCACTGTATGAATTTTCTCTTTTAAAGTCACCATAAAGATTTGGACTTGAGCCAGGGTGGATAACCAACAAGCCCTACTACCACATGGGTCAAAGCCAAGAGGAATGTAACAGAGGTGGTGAGGAAAGCTTCCCCCATCTACAATGATAAAACTGGAAATTTTGGATGATTGCTGAAGTATTTACCCCAGCATCCAAACCAATGGGTAGACTTCAAAATAAGTATGCAGCAGCTCTAGTTGTGATGGCTCATGCCTGCAATCTCAGCACTTAGGATACTGAGGCAGGAGGATGACCATGAATCAGAGACCAGCCTAAGCTACATAATGAATTCTAAGTCATCCTGAACTACAGAGTGAGACCCTGTTTCCAAAACATTAACAACAAAGAAAAACAAAACAATAGAAATTAGGTTTGTGTGCTGCATGTGGCAGGAGGACCCCATGGGCCAACCATGATGTAGCATCATAGCTGTAGCTGGTTATAACAGGTATTCAAAAAAACTAGTCACATGAATAAATGAATGATGCATTAATACTGAATGCTATCTGGCAAGGGGAGGGGAGAAACAGGGCCTATTCTCTGATTTCATCATTTTAGTGATTTCCTCAGCCTAAGTGGGCTGGTTGGGATAGCTAAAAGGCTACGAGGTGATGGCAGGTGGGGCCTGAGGCAGTTGAGTTATGTGGTGGCTGTAGGCATCCCCTGGGACAGAGTGTGGAGAATTCCAGAGAAAGCTGTAGCCAATAGATACAGAAGATCTGGGTGGAAGGGAAGAGCAGACTCTGACTGCCTGAGTTGTACTCAGCCCTTAGTTACAGGATGGAGCCCACAGATTATCTATAGTAATTGGTGGCTCTAACTGAGCCTTTCCACAGTGCCCAGATTAGCCCCTACCCTAGTCTAGGACTCCTGTTTCCATGAGAAACACTCCACCCTTCTTGGCCTCTTCTTGGCTTGTGACCAAGTGCATTCTCACACATGAATGCATGAGTGCAGGACAATACAGGTAGGTGGGCTCTTCAATTACCGTCTCCTACCTTGTCAGCCCTCGTTATGGGCAGTGCTCACATAGACAACAGATAATTTCAGAGCCTGCATACAACAGGCCTGTCACATACAGCTGTTTACCAGAAAAAAAAATCTATTATTGCTACAAACAGCCACGGTGGCAAAGAAAAACCCACGTTCTTTGTGGTCTTTCTGTCTCCTCATCAGAGCTAAGGGGTCCTGGGTTCCACTGTTGCCCTTTCACAACTGAACTGAGCAGGGCTCGGGGAAAGACCCAACACTCTTCCCCCCAATCAGAGGGGTAGCTCATCCTTCAGCTGCCAACTGCTCTGCAAAGGTATCTGAACCCAGGGCCCTGAGCAGCCTGTAGGGTAATAAACAATACAGGGAGGGATGCTCCCTTTACTACTAAAGGGAAGGAATAAGCAATTTCAGAGGCACCTGCTACTTCCTCAGCTCCTGCCTTGTGGATTTTGTTGGAGGTTATGGGCAAAGACAATACTTCAAATGCAGAACTGACTAGTCCCTGGGACTCAGAGCCAAAGAATACACAGTTCCCATCACTCCTTGTTATGTTTGAGGCTTGGTTAGGACTCCATGACAAACCCCAGCATCTCTGCTTTAGTCATGCAGGTCTCAATGCTCTAGGTCAGCCATTAGCAGCCCCAAATGGGGCGCGTGCAGGGTGGGAGAACGGGGGAGGGGGGACGACAGACAGGGACCCACCTACTGTGTTCTGGAAGAGATGGAGGCCTACACAAGGAGCAAGGGGTGCATCAGCGCTAAGTCCCAGAGTAGGACACATATTCTGCACCTGACTTGGCCATTAACAAGCTGTGTGCCCCTCCAGACCTATTTCTGCATCTCTGAAATATGGGTCTGGACCACTGAGACTCCTCCTCCCCAATATCCTCTGGCCTTTCTTGGCACAGCAGGGTGTCAGAAGACCAACTTCTGCTGAAAGAAGGTTAAGTGACCGATCCAAAGCAGCCCTTCCTGGATCCGAGGCTCAGCCAGACTAAGATCACCAAGGATAGTCAGAAACCTAGTCCTCCCAGGACATAAGAACAAATGCCCTTAAAGAGCAACTCTGGGGGCTGGGGAGATGACTCCATAATTAAGAGCATTCCCTGCCCTTTCATAGGACCCAAGTTCAATTCCCAGCACTGACATGGCTGCTCACAACTGTCTGTAACTCCAGTTCCAGGGGACCTGACACCCTCATACAGACATACATGTAGTCAAAATACCAATGCAAATGAGAGAGAGAGAGAGAGAGAGAGAGAGAGAGAACTCTGTTTTGTGGCTACTGCCTAATGGTGTCAAAAAGTGGTATGTTGATGCATGTCTGTAACCCAGCACTTAGGAAATGGAGGCATAAAGATCAGGAGTTCAAAGCCAGCTGTGAAACAACAAAAAGGCAGAGGCTATCCTATGGTGTCAGCACTTACTCAACAAGCTCAGGGCTTACTTCCATTGCCAGCACCACACAAAGCAGTTCAAGAGTCCCACAGCACCTCCTCCCTACCATAGTGGCCTCACTCCATGGGGCACACATGCCAAGCCAGCCATTCTGGTCCCTACCATAAATACAGACAAAGAGCCACCAAAAGCACCCACTTATACACAAGAACAAACTCACATTCTATACAAGCCCTCATAGGTAACTAAAATATGTATCTGGAAACCTGACAAAAATCATCAGCCACTTATGATTATGGGTCACCACAACATGAAGAACTGTTTCTTTCTCTCTCTCTTTTTTTTTTTTTTTTTTTTTTAAGATAAGAGTTTCTCTGTGTAGTCCCAACTGTCCTGAAAATCACTCTATAGACCAGATCTACCTGCCTCTGCCTTTCAAGTGCTAGGATTAAAGGCCTGTGCCAGCACTTGGTAAGGAGTTGTAGTAAAAGATAGGAGCATTAAGAAGGTTGAAAAACACAACAATAACTCCATTACCCAGGAGGCTGAAGCAGCAGGATCATGAGTTTGAGGCTGACCTGGAATACATATAGAGACTTTGTTGGAAAAAAATAAAAATAAAAATAAATAAAGGGCAGATACAGTAGCACACACCTGTAATCCAGCACTGAGGAGGCTGAGGCAGGAGGATCACCACAAGTTTAAGGCCAGCTTGGACCACCACATAGTGAGAGCCTACCTCAAAAAAACGAGGGGAGGGAAAAACTGACACAGCGTCTATGTACTCACACCCACAGGCATGTGCCCATCTCCTCGGGTGGTTAAAATTCACACACTCATGGTGCCCAGCCCACAGGTAGGAACCCAAATAAATCAATCTTATGCAGACAAGAAATTTCAGCCACAATATGGCAGACTCATCCAAACAGGTAAAGTGAACTGGTCTTCTTTAATAGCCACTACATCAGTAAGCTTGCTGATAAAATACAGTTTACAGGACTGCTGGCTGCAGGCCCACAACAAGCCTACTGCATCTTTTCAATAGTACACACTGGTGGTAGCAGGTAGTGACCAGGCAGGGTCTGGTGCTACTCCTGATGCCCCTGTGCTAGGAAATGGACAGTCTGCGGTTTTCCATCCATTAAATTCAGCTGCCACTCGAATGCAAGTTCAACATTCTTCTGTCTAGGAAGCTTTCCACTCTTGGTCTTAGAAGCCTTTCCAGTGCAATCCATTTAGCAGCTGAGATCCTCCAAGGCCCACTTCAGAGGACTTGGGTGGCTAGAACTGCACTGTCAGGACAGGAAGAAAAGAGGCTGGCTAGAGAGTGGAGGGAAGCAGGGTAGTCAGAAGCCAGGCTTGGAGGTTGGCTGGAAAGAGGATGGTGGTGCCCTGTGCAGTGGGGTCCAGTGGGAGGCTATGGAGCTAGGACAGCAAACCCTGTTTCTCAGCTAAGTCCAGGCAAAAAGGGTAGTCAGGAGATGAACACAAGCCTCTGGGTTTGAGTGAAGATTGTCTGGCTCTGGGGAGGCTAGGTCTCAGCCTTTCCAGCTTTGCATGTCTGGCCAAACCAAAGCCTTTGCTTGAGCCCAGGGCTCAGCATGGGTGAAGGGCCTTCTGAGTATTTGTACAGAACAGGTGGGCTTCCTCAGCCTCTTACAAAAAAAAAAAAAAAAAAGACTCCTGATCTAAGATACTTGTTAGAGGTTAAGGGCAGTAAGAAAGAGCTGCCAAGTGTTTGTGAACAGAGAGGTGAGCAGAGTGACTACCTGGGTAGTCCAACAGAATGCCAAATCTCCTAAGATCGAGACTACCCACCCAAGGTTTCCCACAGATGCACATGACAAAGGATATCATGTATAACATTATATGACAAAGGCGGAACATGTACCTTATGCTCCTACAGGAGTGGTGGCGTACCCAAATAGACCTAGGAAGAATGACCCTAAGACAGGCAAAGCAGCTGCCTCTAGAAACCAGAGCATGGGTAAATTTCTTCCTTTTAACTTGCCATATTTTCCAAAAGGTCTATAATAAGCTTGTCCTCCTTTTATAAAGGGGAAAAGTGATTAAAGTCACCAAGTGCCTTGCAAACCCAAATACACAGTGCGACTCATTCATTCTTTGCATTTCCTATGCTCATCCCATATTGCTTCCCGCATTCACATCTATGGAAGAGCATGCCAGCGCTGACCACACACTATAGAGAAATAAATATGGAGAAATAGATAGAGAGGCAGAGATATAGTGTGTGTATGTGTGTGTGTGTGTTTAGAGGACAACTTGCTAGTCAGTTTTCTTTAATCATAACTGAACTCAGACCTCCAGGCTTGGCAGCAGGCTCTTCTACCTCCTAACCCATCTCACTGTCCTATTATTATTACTATTTGTGAGGAGGGTCTTGGTGTTGCACAGGCTAGTCTAGAACTCCTAGAACCAAAAGGTCTTCCTTCTGCACTCAAGGAGGGGATGACAGTCATGTGTGGGCCTGGTTTTCCTGCTTTTGGACTTCTCTACAGTCAACATACTACCAGTCCGATAACCTCATGAAAAAAAAAAAATACTTAAGATTGGTAAGTTTTTGTTGTTGTTGCTTGTCTTGTTTTTCAAACACAGGACCTCCTCATTACATAGGCCAGGCTGACCTCGCCTGTTAGCCTCCCAACCTCCAGTTCCCTAGTGCGGGCAGTACAGGTGTGCAGCACTACGACCTGTCTCGGTATGATATCAAGACTGCATCCATCGGCTTCCACAGAAACCTACTCATTCTCCTGTGTGTGCCCTGGATGAGGCCGAAGAAAGGTAGACTCCAGCTACTCAGAGAGACAATCTTCCTGTTAAGACTCAAAGACCAGTATTAAACTTAACTGCCTGCTCCACACAGGCAGAAGGGGCAGAAACCAAATAAACTTGTGCCTTTTACTGGACTAGAGGAAAGAAAGCAGAGTCGAAGGGTGAAGTTAGTGATTCAAAGCATGAAAAGCATGCGGAGAAAGGGCAGTGCTACAGAAGGTCAGGAAGAGGTTTCCCCAGGGCAGGTGATGGGGCCCGGATTCAGGAGCTGAGAATGTGCCTCCAGGCCAAGAAACTAAACAAGGGGCCAAGTGGAGTGATCAGCGGGACCTCGGGAAGAAGAGTGTCTGCGTGTTCCCCCGATTTCTGAAGCACCGAGCCTGTGGCCCCACGCTGGGGGGCGGGGAGGTGAAAGGTATCCTCCCTCTTAGGTAAACTGCAGCACACAGGCTAGTAGTCTGCACGGCACAGTAGCAGATCTGGAAACCACACCTCTGGCTTCGCGTTCCCGGAAAGGGGCCCCCGACTCTGCCAGGGGCGGGGCCTTGGCTGCGGGTCTCAGCAGCGCGGAGCATGACGGGCCAGCCGCTGCCATGGCGACGCAGTGCCCGCCCCGCCCCACCCCGCCCCGTGCACCTCCCGGGTGGAACGCCGCCTAGGGGGGCGCAGGAGCTGGCGGGCAGGAAGCGCGGGCGTCTGCCCTCCTGCCACCGGTTTCGAGGTCGTGGAGAGGAGAGGAAATGGCCCCGGAACGACCACGCGGCTGTCTGATCATCTGGCTGGACCGCGCCTCCGTGGACTTGGGTCCTGGCCTGAGCAGCCTGGAAGACGCTGGTCAGCGCGGGTGTCCTCACCAGTATAATGAATACGACTTGAATACCTCTACTGCCTAAGACGGGATTCACACTCTCTGCAGTGAAGCCAATCTTCGTGCCTCTGCCCCCAAACCGGCGGCCTGCACCAGTGATGGGGATAATCTGGCTTCCAGACCTGGGGGTCGGTGATACCATCTCTGTCTACCGACCCCCATTGCCTGTCGCTGCACAGTGAACCTGCCTCTCCCACTGGAATCCCTGCCGTGTTCCTGGCTGTTCCCGTCTGTCCTCCCGGGTGGCTATGATTCTCTCCCTACTACTCCATTTCTTCCACGCAGCCACAGGCAGCAAAGTGATGGGAGCCTGGCACTGGCTAAGCCCTTTATACTACTGAGGAGTGATAGCTCCAGAGAGTAAATTTGTTAGATATGTTCAGAAATCAAGTGGCAGGGCCCAAGCTTTGCTTGTTTACAGGAATGGACCTCGTCACCCAGCTCGGGCTTCACAGCCCAACTAAGGCCAGAAGCAAAGGCCCGACCTCCCATACCTCCTCCCTCCTCCGCCCGGCTTCCCTTCTGAGCCGCCTATCTGAAGCCACACAAAGGCCTGTTTGTTTGCTTTCACTGCTGACTCCCCCCTGGATCCTATGTCTTTTCTCTGCTACCTGCCGGCTGGGCTTCCTCTCTCAGCCGCCAGCGGGCTGAAGAGGAGGGGCCGAAGGGAGAGAGGGGCAGCCATTGCAGAAAGCCCTGTCTCACGATCACCCCATCATTCCTCGAATCCACCTCCCTATTACAAGGAGCTCTCAGTTTGACGGCTTAACAAATGACAATGACACTGGAGCCCCTTCAAGGTGTCTCAGAATATAGGGTGCCAGCGGGGTGGGGAGATGCCTGGGTAGGAGGAGGGCAGATAGGCTCAGCCAGCCTCTCCCTCTCCATGTGAACAAGATTTGTCAGGAAGGCTAGCTACCCTGGCTTTCCAAGCAGCCTACAGTCTGCTGGGAGATAGGAAGCCTCACTGAAGCAGGCAGAGAGGATGGTGCCCGGTTCCCTTTGCCCACTCAGTGTGGGTGCCCTCTCAATGCCCACCTTGGCCAGACACCCCCAGAGAATTTCTTGTGTCTGAAGCCCTGCAATGTCAATGTGAGCTGAAATAAGGCTTTCACAGGCAAAGAAAAACAAACAGTCACATTCCACACCACCTTCTCTACCTGCAGAGGGAGGCTGCCCTCTCTCCTCATTCAAATAAAGAAACTCGACACTGAGATAGCACAGAGATAGGCAATCTGGCCTCCTCCTCCTCCTCCTCCAGAGCTTTCATTGCACCCTGCCAAGCTGGGTGGCCCAGGGCAGGTCCTGACCCTCCCTGGGGCCTCTTTCCCTTTCCAGGCTGAGTTTAACCCCTATGTCACTTCTAGGATGAGAATATTGTGCCTACCAGAGAATGGGGGAAACCAAAAGAAAAGGGGGGACCCTCCCTAGTCAGAATTCAATCTCAGGGCTGTCTGTCTCCAAACCTTAAAATCTTTCCAGGTCACCACGGTGTTACTCACAGCGGCCGATGATCTACGGACTGGGGCTAAGGTGAGGGAGTAGGTAGTAAGCAGAGTTATCTTGGTTCTCAATAGTTGTGATTCTCAACTGGGTGAAGTCATGTGGGTCCCTTAACCTTTGTGAGCTTTAGTTTCCTTGATAATCCATATAATACAGTTAATAAGGCTTAGGGAGGGCCCCAATACCTGACACAAAACAGGCACGGATTCAATGGCAGCTATTCCTGACCATCTCTTTCAGCATCCCAGGACACAGGCCTTCGCTCACCAGAGGAATCAAGCCTCCCTTGCTTTGCCTTCACCAACTGGCCCTGTCTGCAAGGATCTCATCCCTCTTCCCATCTCCGACCTATAGAAACTTCAGGTAAAAGCCATGGCCACTCCACCTGAGGTCCCTAAGCTCCCATTCTGCCTGGGAGACAGTGTCACCCCAAGGGAACAAAGCCAGCTCTGTCAACATTATGCTAAGTCTGATTTGGCAAACACTCTGTTTTTAGTGCTATTTTGAGCCACAGTGGGGATTTTCTGTGCTGTCTCAAAGGTATCTATCACACATAGGATTGCTTCCCACCCCACTCTTCTCTGTGTTTGACATGAAAATGTTCTTCCTCTTCCATTTCTCCCCACCTATTAGAGGATGTGATGCAAACAAGGGCCAGCATGTAAGCTTCAGTCACAGAACAGCCCAGAACAGTAGTGGCCCCCATTCTCCCATCCTGGTCTCTCCAGTCTCCATAGCAGCTACAGCTTCTCAAACCAGAACAGGGAAGGACTGCTTAGCATCTCCTCACCCCTGGAAGCTTCTCCCAGATCCCTAAGGCTCAGTCTTTTTCTGGCAGCCAACCTCGAAACAACACTCTTTCCCTGCACCTCTGAACCTCAGAGACTGGACCATGCATTAGACTAGAAAGACTGCAGAAGGCTGTCACTGCCTTTGCCCTTTCCTTTCAGCTCAGCACATCACGACTAATCATGCAATTGTGATCATTACACAGCCCTTTCTGCAATGCCAGCATGTCCACCAGACTGGACACTCCAAAATAGCAGGGATTATATAGCTATGCGACTACTACCACTTTTGCAAGCAGGGCTTGTCAGCCCTCAGTGCTATAGATGTCTTGGCCAGCTGGTTTGTTGTTATAGTGACTGTGGCATTGCAGAGTGTTCTGCAGTATCCCTTAGCTGAGACAACCAACCAACCAAGAATGCCTCCAGACATGACGCCAACATTACCCAAGTAACAAAATCACCTCAAACTGAGAGCCACCTCTCCACAGCCTATCCCAGTGCCCCTGAAATGGGTGAATGCATAACTCTGCTCCATCTCAGAACAAGTGGTTTTTATTTTTCTTCTTATCCTAATCTCAAACATTGTTCATTTTCCTGTTTAGCAGTTAGCATGCAAAGTGCAGCTTCCCCACCTAGATCTGGATTGTGGATGCTGTGTCTGTGTCTGTGTGTGTGTGTGTGTGTGTGTGAAAGAGAGAGAGAGAGAAAGAGAGAGAGAGAGAGAGAGAGAGAGAGAGAGAGAGAGAGAGAGAGAGAGAGAGAGAGAGAGAGAGAGAGAGAGAGAGAGGGATTGGGGGACCTGCCTAAGGGCACACAGAACCAGCCTAGTGGCCTCTGGTAATTAATACTGACTCAACTAGAAAACACTTTTTACTTTAACACTAGATGTCAAAGTTCCTTCTTCAAGTCTGATGCTAATTTGGTGCCAGGCAAGGTTTGATGGTAAATTCAGCCTGCAAAGACTCTACAGCCAAATAAGACCAGCCTTACATTATCCTGTTAGCCTGGCTGAGGTAGGGTAGCAGTGAGCATTTGTCCAGGAGCTGACCGCTCTAGTAGGGTCAGGGACCACTCCAGAGGGTGCTACCTCTGGTAGGAGTATGGCTAGGCTGACCTCCCCCAGGCAACAACAAGTAAGAAGAGCCATTTCTGAAGAGAACACTTTGTATATATCAGACACTATGGTGCCTTGTCTGTATGAACTCAGATTTTTCCATTCTGCCAGTAATGCTATAAGGAATGGCCATTTTATCTCACAGACAAGGAAAACGAGCAAAGAAGATAAGTAACCTGCCCAAGTAACATAACCTGGATTGGAACCTAGGCAGCCAGGCTGCTTAGAACTGCATAGGAGAGGCTGGGGAGATGGCTCAGTGGTCAAAGAGCATATACTTCTCCTCCAGAGGACAGTTCCCAACATTCACGTCAGTGTGGCCCACAATCACCTGGAATTCCAGCTCCAGGGTACCATATGGCATACCCACAAACAGACACAAACACACAAGAAATACAGTTTTGTTTTTTAAATTCACTGCAACTCCAGTTCCAGGGGATCTAACCTGGCCTCCATAGAGACATATACACAAGGTATATACTTGGTACACAGACATATATGCAGGTAAAACACTGAGAAGGGGGAGGGAGGGAGAGGGAGGGAAGGAGAGAGAGAGAGAGAGAATTGTGCCTTAAGGGATGGCCAAAGCCCTTTCACCCTGGAATACACAAGCCGCTCAGCAGAAATGACAGAACAAATGAATGTGGTTACAGCCACTGAAATCACAAGGTGCTGGGTACTTTCTTAGGGTCCACTCTCATCACGGGGGCAAAGTCCCTCTGCAAACAGAAACTGGCCAGAAGCCAGTCATTTTCCTGTGCCTTCCCTCCACTGACCTGCAAGCGAGAGTTAGAGGTGACTGTCATGGGAAATAGCCATCGATGCCTTGTCCATGTGGCTCCTCAGCAGTAAGAACAACAGTCCAGGCTAGGGAACAGCACAGGGTTGACATGCACTTGCCTAGCAGGCTAAAGGCTCTACATTCCATCCCCAGCATCACAAAAATAAGTATCAACCCAACAATAACAGCCAACAGGACTGTGTGCCAGCGGGAACCTCTTATGTTCATTTTAAAACGAAGGAAAATAGAGCCCTACAAACAGTAGCTGATGCAGGATCTGAATTCAGCCCGGCTTCACCCAAAATTTGTGTTTATGTCCCCAAACTGAAGGGTCCTCCTTGCTTTAAGGATCACAAGACAAATCAAAGCATCATCACCTTTAATGCTGGCAGCAATTCATAGTCCCATTTTTAACACAAGAAACTGATGGTCAGGAAAAGGAAAACTGGCTCCCCAAAGCAGTGGCTGGAATTTAGACCTCTTCTCTGATTCTTAATCTGTTGCTTGCTAATCTGTCCCAAGAGAGTCCACTGTGCAGATGAGCACAGTCTCCCTTGGCACCCTCTTTCAAGCACCTACAGGTCTTGGGTGGGTGTTAAGCAAAACTACTGCCTAAACTCAGCAGCCCTGTCCACCCAAGAAATGAGCAGCACAGGCCTACAGACCAAGCACAGTCTACCCTATGTGGACACTGATAGCATGAGCCCAGAGAGCAAGGGGAAGATCCCCTGATTGATTCCAGCATCTCATCCACAGCTCCCAGCCAATCCAATGACACATTACTTCTCTATCCTAGGTCTGTGTGCAGACATTTCTCCTCTTCACAGGATCCTAGGTGCCATTCACCATCCAGGAAGGCTACGGTGCAAAAGATGGGGCATTTGCTGTTTGTCTACCTAGTGTGGATACTTCAAGGGCCTTAAAGACTAACACTGGTTTGTTCAGTGTAAGCACAGAATGGTGTTCAAAAAAAACCAATGAACTAATGAAGGAGTCACTGATGGGCCAAAGCCCCCACATACCTGACTGCTTTCTCCTCTGAACCTAGGAATCTGTTATTAGACACCTCAATTCCTCCTCCATTCCCTAAAGTTCCCATCTGTCCCACTCTGTTCCCACAGCTGCCCTCACCCTGCACACCTTGAGCCTGCCCTGCACATGCCACTCTGCCTATGTCTGTCTGTCTCTCCCTCTCCTGCCCTCTGTCTGAAGGGCTGCAGGAGCAGCAGAACAAACACTCGTCTTTTGGCAGCCAAGCCCCAGCCTGTGCCTCTCCCCCTCCCTGGTGTCACATTCCAATCTTGGGTCTTCAGTGACCCACCGGAAAGGGGCACAGCTCACCCTCATTCTTGGAGAAACAGGATGAGCCAGTTTTTTCCAGCCCCCTGGTTGTGTGTGTAAGGAGGGCGAGGACTCTCTCTCTCTCTCTCTCTCTCTCTCTCTCTCTCTCTCTCTCTCTCTCTCTCATACACACACACTTCTTCACAGAGAACAGGCCCCAGCTAAGGATCAAAAGGGCCTCTGAGTGGCTGTGAGGTTTCTATCCTCTGCACTTACCCAGGGGCCCCTACCAGGAAGCATTCCTAGGCATTTGAGTTCTAGCCCCCACCCTGGCTGTGGGCCCTGAAAGAAGTCACTGAGACTCAGCAGCTCTAACCTCATGTGCAAGGCAGAAGGGCCTATCATTCAGAGATCCATGCTGGGCCACTGACACAGACAAAGAGCGATGACTCATTCTCTTGGAGGTCAGGAGGAGGAGACAGGATGTCTGTTTGGGTCTTGGGAGGCAGATGAAGGGTACCCAGGTGGAAAGGGCAGCCCAGGCAAACTTAAGAGGCTGGCAGGAAAACAGCTGAGCTGAAAGGAAGGTCGTGTGCAGGGGCAGAGCAGAGGACACCGGGAAGGACCCTGGGAGCATGTGAAGGACCCTAGCTTCACCTCTGTTCTGAAATCAAAAGGAGACTTCAAGGCAGCTGCTGGGGTTTGGAAAGATGACTCCAATGTCACCTGGGAGGCGGCAGGGAGGCCAACAAGAAAGCCCAGCACAGTGGTTCCCCAGTCAAGTGTCCAACACCAAAGTCTCCCAAGAGCAGTGGGCATGGTCCCTCTCCTCCACCCATGCCTGGCAAATCACCTGCTCACAACCCTCTCTTCCATGGTCTTCCATGATCTCATACACCTGTCACTAGGTAGTAACCCTCAGGGAAGTATTTCATGCTTAACCCATAACATGGCCTCGAAAACAGAACCTTAGACAGTCCATATTCTCTGGGGCCTGGCATCAAAGGCCTATCCCAAAGACAACCCTGGTCTGAAGGCATTGTTATCAATGCACAAAGCTCCTCCTCTCCGGGAGCCATAAACATATACATACCACAACCCTGGCAGCAGCTGAGGCAAAAAATAAAAATAAAAAAGGCCAACTATGTGCTGCCACGGACACAGAAGAGCAGCCATAGTCGAAGTGAAGCCTTTCTCAGAATCACTGTTCTAACCATCTACGCATACCCACAGCTGTACTCAGCACAGGGATTCCTACTGGACAGATGGAGACACTGAGGCCCAGAGTGATAACTCCCTCAGCAGATGATGGAGCCAGGAGTCAATCCAGACTCTGCCATGAAGCACCTCATTCCCTCCCCTTCCATGCAGAAGAAACCTAGGTTGTAAAATAAGAGACCTGGGATGTTTTCATGTGGGGAAAAATAAAACGATGGATTTGTACATAGCCTCTTGCATATATTGGGAAGCAGAGGATGGGCAGATACATTCAAACTTTATAGGGACATCTGAGCACTACATACTTTTTTGCTATTTTGCATTTTTCACAGTAAGAACCTTGATACATATCACCTGAGCAATGAAAAAAGAGAGCAATTGTAGGGTCTCAATTATTGTCTATTGAAGGAATATATAGCAACTCCATTTTGTAGGCCTGCTCTTTTTCAAATTTGGTGTGATCCATCCGTGGCTGTGAAACACTGATTTAGTGGGTTACAACCAGTCGTTTTTTCTAATCAAATAAAACAGAAAATGTCAAGAGACCAGCACATGAAGCAGAAGGGCCATTCACTGAACTTTTGTTTTTGCTATAGACTGTGAGTAGGAACAATACTGTGACCTGAAAAGTACTTGGCACATGGCAGGTTTTTTGTTTTGTTTTTGTGCATAGCAGGATTTCATCATGGGTAGGGTTTTTTTAACCAATGGTCTAGATTTGGGGCCTAAAAGGGACCAAGACCCCCACCCCCATCCCGCGTGCATGCAGAGGCCCCATTGAAGATACTTCGTTGATGCTTAAGGCCAGAAGTCAGAAGGATAGTTGGCTGTCAGGGAAGGTCGCATTTTTGCCCCCTTCTAAGATGGCTTCGGAAACCTCTATCACCCCATACACTCTCCAAGGAATGCCTGATGAGAGCCTCGCCAGACTTCTGGGGAGGCCGCCTTCGGACTAGGATGGCTGCCTTTATGCCTTGTTCTTGGGCCCCACGTACCCTCTGGGGTGTTGGGAGGAGGGGTGGGAAACGCGATTACTCTTTAGCTTCTAGATCCCAAGGGCCACGTCCCAGAGAAACCTCTGCAAGCATCTGTGTAGTCAGCCAGGAAGGGCCTCCACTCCACTGCCCCCAACCCGAGCCCGACTGAAGCTGAGAGAGGACTGAGTGTGTGGAGAATGGGGGAGGAGAAGGCGGATAGGATAGGAAGCAGAGCTCCCAGATCTGGGCTCCCATCGCGCTGGCGCCTCCACATCACAGCTTGCCTGGCCTCACTCTCCACCCGCCTCCCCTCCCAGGGCAGCAGACAACTAAAAAAAGATAAAATAAAAAGAAGTAATTCCCCTGCTCTGACGTCAGCGCGAGGTCTTAACAGCCCAGCAGCCGCATGAAACTAGATTGCAACCAGATGTAATGCCCTTGAATTCTCAACACAGCACTGCCGTTGGAAAAGGGGGGGGGGGCGCGGAGCCCGCTGGAACCGCGACACAGGCGCTGCGGGAGTGCGTGCGGTGGGCTGGAAAGCGCCGGCCTGACTTCGCCATGCAGGCACGCAGCAGCCCCGCGTCCCCAGTCCCCGGGAGCGTTTTACGCTTGGGGTTAATGTATCCACAGCCCCCAGGTCCAGGGTTCCCAGGACCAAGGCTCAGCTCCTGCCCGCACTCCCGCCCTGCTGGGTCAATGAGCGGCTGAGAGCCCCAAGAGCAGCGGATCGCTGGGAAAACGGGCGCCCCAGGAAGCTGGGGCCGCCACAACCTGGAGCCAGCCTAGTGTTTCGCTTCCCCTCTCCCCCTCCTTGAAGGCTTCCAGTTGTGCCCAAAGCTCCAAATGTCACCCCCAAGCCCCGGCAAGCCCTCGCCCACAGGTCCTCCTGCTTCCAAAGGCATGGGACTCGGCCTCGAAAGGGCCCGCGGGCCTGGCTGCAGCGCCACTTTGGGGAAAGCACCAGGCTTGCGTGTCCCGGGCTCCAGCCGGTGGCGTCACCCCGAAAGGCCCGTGCGCCCCAGGCCTGGCCGCCACTGAGCTCCTGGATCGCAGAGACCGCTTCCTGCTCAACGCGGGGCCTGCACACAGGCCCCGGGCGGGGACACGCGGCAAGTGCCATGTCCTGAGTCTCCACGAGCGGCCCTCCCAGCCCGGACACCCGGGAGCAGGCTACGCACCGAGCCACCGGCCGGCTCCCCGTCCCCACCCAGAACGCACTCACAAAGCTCCCTCGGGCCCGCGCCGCCCCACGTCCCCGCCCCACACTTGGTGACACCGGGCCTCGGCTCTCAGCGGCCCCGGTTCCCCAGCCGGCCACCGACGATCCACAACACCCTCCCGCAGCCCCTCCACGGCTACCGGCGGCCTCCCGCCCGCGCTACACAAAGCCAGGCCGCGCGACCCCGCGTCCGCGCCCCACTCGTGCTCGGCTCCCGCCCCCGCCCGGACCCCAGCCCGCTGGTTCCCCACGCCTCGCACCGCTCCCTGTCCCCGCGCTGGCCACCCTACTCACCTCGGCACCCGCTTTCACTCCGGGGCCCAGCGTCCGGTGCTGCGACTTGGCGGCCCTGAGGCCCGTGCACCCATGGGTGTCGGGAGCGGCGATCGAGCAGGCTGGAAGGACGGTGGGCCGCGATGCCCCCTCCTCGGAGCGTGACACGGCGGGCTGCCAGCTGCCCTCGCCGCCGCCGCCGCCGCCTGGCTCTGCAAACCGCCTGTCCGAGCCCAGGCGCGAGCGGGGGCGGCACCGGGCGCCCGGAGCCGGCGGCGCGCTTAGCGGGCCCTGACCGCGCACCCTATCGGGGCTGCCTGGTGCCCGCGGGAGCCTCGGAGAAATGCGATCCCCTCCACACAGGAAGAGCGGCGGGCGGGCGGGCGGGCGACGTGCGGGGGGAGCAGGAGAGAGAGAGAGAGAGGAAAAAAGTTCCCGGGCGGCCAGGCAGCTCTCGCTCGTGGCCTCGGGTGCCAGGTGGGCCGTTCGCGCCCCGACAGCGCCCCCTGGCGCCCGTGAGCCCCACTGCAAGCCCCATGTCCGTCTCGGGGGGCTGGGGCTTGGTGGATGATGGCCTGAAGGTGTAGCCCGGTGGAGGGCCTGGGGAAGGCTGCAGGATTTGGTGTTGGGATCAGTCGCCGGGAAATTGAACTCATTCCATCACTCCATCACTAACCCTCACCTGTGACCGTTTCTTCAGTTTGAGAATCAGTTTCAAAGGTCCTCAAGTTAGATGGGAAATGCATTCACTGCACACGTGGCATCTTGCGGGGTACTGAAGCAAGGTGGTCCCCTGCTTGTCAAGGATCTGGCATCGTGTAGGGGGAGACGCGGACAGCCAACAATGATCAGGTCCGTAACGAGGGTAATTTTTAGAGAGAAATAAGTACTAGGAAGAAAATCAGCAGGTGCAGTGATGGATTTAGCTGCTAGTGAGAGGCCTGTGTGTAAAAAATAAAGAGCAGGAAGGAGGCTGCACCAACAGCGCGTGGAAGAGCATTCTTTGAGAGGAAAAGCTGAGTGCAATGGCCCTGAGGAAGGAGTGCTCTTGATGAATAAGTCCAATTGCAAGGAGGCCGTACCCAATGGGATAATAAGTGGACATGCTGAATTCCAGTCTGAGGCCAGAGCCTGTTCGACTACGAAGAGCCTGAAGAAAATCTGGCTGCCTTCTTATGCTGTGGGAAATAAACCATCAGCAGATTTTAAGTAAAAAAATCTTGAATGAATTAGCAAATGACCAATTTATACTTATAGACAATCATTGCTATCCCAAGCTTTCTATAGCAAAGCCTCAGCCATTCATCCTTTTCTGCATGAAGGTCAAAATCCCCCAGCTCCCAGATGACTTGCTACAAGGGAGTTACCCTTTCCATCCTGGTTCTTCATCTGGAGCATAAGATGTTGTGCTAGGAACTGTGTCTTTGTCCTGTACCAGCTACTTCACCCCTTCCCTTCAGCCCATTCATTCTGACTCCCTGTTAGCCCAGCACATCTACCAAGGTTCTCCACCTATAATGACCTGCCAAGACCTGCCCTCAGCCCTCCCTGCCAACTGACCAGAAACACAAGCTCTAAGCACACAGCAGAGCAGGTGGGGCACTGTGTTGTCTCAAGCCTGCTTTCAACGGTGACTTCTGACCTGGTTTCTTAACTTGGCATCTTTATTCCCCTAAGCATGGTGGGTGAGCAGTTCTTCCAGATGTACTAGGCAGCAATCTCTCCCTATCTTTCCTTTCCTAGTTTCCAAGCTGGACCCTTGGTAACTGCCAGATGCTGGAAAAGGGGAAAAAAAATCAACAGCAACAGAACTGCTTCTGTTGTCTGGCCCCTACTTCCTCCACACCCCTCCCACCACCACCAACCCGACAATACAGGCCTGTACTCCAGCCACTTGATGACCTAGAATTAGCTTCTCATTTCAACAAGACCTCTAGTTTAAACACATCTACAGCAATGCCCCTTTGCTATATATGAAGATATTCCTAGGCTCTGGGGATTAGAAGCTGGAGACCTTTGGAAGCTGGTGTGTAGCCTAACCCTAAGTTACTGCCACCCACCACAAGCCACTGCACAGAAGAGGAAACAGACTCACATCAGCAGTACTGAAAACCTGAGGCTGGAACACTGCCAGCGCCCAGGAATTCAATACCAGCCTGGGCCAGCAAGGCAGACTCTATCTCCATTCCTGCATGTTTATGGTATGGGAGGAAGGGTTTTGCAGTCTGTGTAAAGTGCCAAAATGCACAGGCACACCCAGATCTCCATTTCTCTTTCTTTTTTAACCTTTCTTTTACTTTTTATATATGGGTGTTTCCCCTGCACCATATGTGTTCAGTGTCCACAAAGGCGAGAAGAAGCTATGGGAGCCCTTAGGAGTAGTTAGAGATTGTTGTGAGCTACCATATGAGTGCCGGGAGCTGAACCCAGGACCTCCGGAAGAGTGCTCTTAACCACTGAGCCATCTTTCCACCCCACAGATCTCTTTGGATGGATCTTTTTTTCTCTGTTTGCCGTAGACATAGAGGCTCCTAAGTGGCCTATTAGAGCAGGGTAGCCCGGACATGACTGTTATTAATGCTGACCAAGCTTCTGAAGAGAACTAGGAGACTGGGGTTCACTGTTAGCAGAATCAGGGGAATTGGGTTTCTGAGAACCTGCTGAGCAACCTTAGTAGGATGCAGGTATGAGGGCTAAAAGGTGGGCATGCTGCCACACAAAAACCCAGACACACAACCGTGGTGCAGGAGTTTCAAACTCAGCTTGAAGGTCAATGAATCTGGAGTGCTGAGGGGCTTTGTTTGTTTTTTTATGGGGTTTTGTCGTTATTATTGGGTTTTCATTGTATCATTTTGTTATGCTGAGGAATTGAACCTATGGCCTTGTGTATGTTAGGCAAGTGGTCTCCCACTGAACCACACATATCTCTGAGACAGGGTCTTACTATGTGGGGCAGCTTGTCTTCTACTTACTGGACAGCCTAGGCTGGCTGCAAAAGTGATCTTCTCTTTTGTTGTTATTTTGTCTTGTTTTTTTCAAGATAGGCTCTCACGATGTAGCTCTGGTTGTCTTGGAATTCACTCTGAGGTAGACCAGGCTGGCCCTGAACTCAGAGATCAGACTGCCTCTGCCTCCTGACTGCTGGGATTAAAGGCATGTGGTCTCCCCCAGTTCCTCGATTCCTTTGTGTATCTGTGTCTGTGTGTCTGTGTGTGTGTGTCTGACTCTGTGTATGT